>OVBI01001768.1:0-28618 GCA_900406495.1 Sisymbrium altissimum
GACCAAGAACAGAGTTCCCGAGGCCCCACAGACGAGGCATATGGGCCAACAAAGGACGTAGAGATTGTTTGCGAGGATTAACCGTAACACCAATCACAGTGAAACGATTTGCAGACGCTGCCTGAGAACAAACAGAAGCAGGAAGAGTAATCGGGGCATCCTCAGAGCCCAGAGTGAGACCCTGAAAGCGTTTACGAGTAGGATTACTCATCCAAAATGCAGACTTGTAGGAGTAGAAGTGAAGAGGATACTTGTATATATAGGGTGGTTTCCATGGCGGTTTAGAACGGAATAACTCATCCAACAAAGATGAGACAGAGGAACCGTCAGAGGGCTGACTCAACGGACAGTAACCGGCAGTGTTGACCCCGAGAAAACGGAAGAAAACCGTCGGAAAACATGGATAACGATGGTTGTTAGAACGGTTAGAAAAATCGCCAAAAAAATCGCCTTTCCAGAGAGACGTCATTTTTTCGATTATTAAAATCTTTTAGTTAATTATATATATCAGACATTGCACACAGAAAAAAATATGTGAACAACGGTAACCGACTGTTGTCACAAAGAACAAATACATAAGAGAGAGAGACGTTCATAGAGAGTATGCTCGGAGAAATCAGTCAGAAGGGTACTTGAACGGTGACAAGAGGTAGATTTCCATTTGTGATCTCTTCCCAGATCTCTGCATCCGCTATCACATCACTCCGAGCCATATTCATCGTTGAACCAGGCTAAGGTAAGGATTCCGTCTTCGGCAGGCTTCCACTAGTAACTGTAATACATGATATTGTGGCATCACCAAATCTTCTATGCCTAGTCTAGCTAGTTCGAGAGTTTTACCCACACATTGAAAGAGCATGAGTCTAGGAGAAAGGATGCAGGCAATGAACATTGTAGATATTTTGCCTGATATATGAAGGAAAAAACCACGAAAATGATATTGACAAGAAAAAAAATTCAGTGGTCCTCAAAGTTTTTTTGAGAGTTTATGTATTCCTAATAGAGGCGTGAGCCTTAGAAGAGCTGATAAATCAACCATAGATCATTAAGAAAGTGCAACAAGAGTATGAGCAACATGGGAAGAGGGGGGGGGGGATTGAGGTAACAACTTGGATTGGATTTAAAAATCCGCAGTGGCTGGATAAGAATCCTAGCAGGTATGAGAGTGATAGTTAACATTTGGTTGATTGGAAGTGGAAGAGAGCCAAATCAATGGTAAGATTCGTTGGAGTTTAGGCCAGAGATTTGAACGGATCCAATGGAATGTTTTGAGTTAGAAGATAGTAACTTTTAGAGCTGGGAGAATAAGTTGTCCTGGAGAAATATGGTGTTTGGATTCGTTCAGTTAGGTGTAGATGCAATAACACAGTGTTTCGAGTTGAAAGGTGAAGAGAAATGGTGTTTTAAGCCACACTTTTTGGGATTTTAATCTGAAAAACCCCTCCGTACAGGAGGAAAATATATTATGCGCTTCTTATAAAAGTTGATTTCTTTTTTATTTTTGTATGAAACTTATAATTTACAGATCCAACTATGCTTTAGTTGGGTTACCAGAACCCGAACCCATACAAATTTGGATCCTCACAATTAATAAAACCTAATCTAAATTGTTGTGATGTTGATGTCGACATCTTCTTTCTCAAATTCAATTCTTGTCGTGTATCTCTACTTGTCGATTTATTCGTCTCTCCAAATGAGAATCCTCCATCTGAAGAAGAAATGATTTCGACTTGGCTTAAGGTTCGAATTTTTAGAAAATTTGTTAATTTCCTCTTGTAAAAGTTTCTAATTTTCTGAATTTTGAAATAAAGTTTCAATTTTTGAAAAAAAATTGATTGATTTTCTTCGTTTTGTGATTTTCTGTTGTTTTGCTTCAGGTTGGAAGAAAGAGAATGTATGCTATTTGCAGAACTAGTTACCAAGGTTTTCAAACAACTATGAGTATTGGAGAAGTATAAACTTTTAGAGGTATGTATGATTAAAGAAATTTATTTCGTTTGGTCCTTTGAATTTTGATATAATAGATTTGATCTTGATTTGTGAAACAGATTTACCTGGGTTCAATATTCGTATGTTGATGTAGAGAACAAGGTTGGTGAAACGAAAGAAGGATTTGATTCTCTAGAGAAGGAGAATAAGTTGGAATAAGAGCAAACTCAAACGTATATATCAGGATTTAAACTCAGAACAAGTACAAGGTCAAGGAAATCAAACTCTTCCAGACCTGAGGAGTTTCAAGCAAGACCAGGGAGTTTACAACCAAGGCCAGGGAGCACCAATACAAGGGTAAGGTCAGGTCAACGAAGTCACACACCCTCCTATCAGATGGATTACAGCCAAGTACAGGTAGCTTAGACGCCTCCATGCCAAAGATCACCAAGCAATTACGGTCAAGGAGCAGTGGCGTATAGTTCATACTTGTAGCATTGCGTTTTTCCCACTATACTGATTTGCCTATCTTTTGTTTTGCGTACTTCTACTGGCAGACTGAAAACTGAAATTTTGGAAGCTTTTGGTTAGGATAAACAAATCTTGAAGAATAATATATTGTATTTGATATTGACTATTTTGTATTTAGGTGCATTTAGATGTTTAAAAATTAGTGTTTTGTATTTTATAAAGTCTTATTAGATTTTTTATGTATAAATATGATTTAAATTTTTTTGATATTATTTAGAATTATTAGCTAATACTATGAATAAATAATAAAATGAATTAAATAAACACATTTTAAATATGGTGCCGTCATTGTAAAAAATAATAATATAATTTTACACATAGTTATACTTCGGTAATGGATAGTACTAATATACACATAGTTATATTTTAGCAGTTTTTAGATTTAATTAGTTAAAGTTAGTGAAAATTTAATTTTTTGTAGTTGAACTTATGATATTAGATTATTAAAATATATATATTTATTATACTTTCATATAATAACATGATCTATAAAATTCAATTTGATTAAACATCTTGTATTTGGGAGTTTAACCATATAAGTATAAGGTAGTTTTAGTAAAAAAGTAGAGTTTGTAAAAAAAAAAGGCCAAATTTATATGTTTCACAAAACTAATTCAATTTTTAAATTTATTATATGTGTTTAATCTGTTTATTATTATTTTATTATTTTTTACAAAACTAATGTATTAATACTTAGTTACACCAGTAATAACTAGTTATCCCAAAAACATTTAGTTGTACATTAGTTATTATACGAATAATACCAAAATATAAAATAGACGAAAATGAATTCATAATTTAAGCAGTTACATTAATGGAAACTCATTCATCTTTGTCTTTCTCTTTCAAATCATTCATACATACATCCTGATCTTTACTCACTTTAAATAGAGAATAGATAACCAAAAACATATGCACTATTCCATATATATGATGGTTTTTTCGTGTAAAAGACCAATAGATAATAACTAATTCTACTAATCAAACATAAATAATATCCTCCAAAAGATTCTTCATCATTAAAGTGTGAATTTCATCTAATGCATTAATACTTAGTCACACAGTAATACATAGTTGTTCCCAAAAAACAGTTAGTTGTACCGGTTAATCCTAATTGTTCTAAAACCACTTTGTTATACATTAGTTATATGAGTAGTACCAAAATATAAAATAGAAAATATTAATTCGAAATGTAAACAATTACTAATGGTTCCTAATAATTCAACGTATAAAAAAATTACATCAATCAAATAATATGAATCTTTTTTATATACTCGAATATACTATTTTAACACTAATTTGTTTTTAATCTATCATCATCTTCTATCTTCTATTTAAAAAATGGTTTTATCATTAAAGTGGGAATTTTTATGTCTAATTATCGTTCACTCAATAGTGGATATATATAATTGTGCAATAAGATTATTCATTGTATCCTAAAAAAGAATAAATTTTTTTTTCTAAATCTGTAATTTATCCAGTAATACCAATTTATTTTGATAATCCAGTTATTTTAATAATTTAATAATCAAAAATCATATATTTTAATATTTAGTATAAAATCTTTACAGGAAGGTGAAATAATACATAAATTAATTTAAAAATTATATAAAATTGTTAATTTAATTATAAACATAAAAAATATGTATTCTTTTTATTAAGGGTGAAAAAAATAAAATAAAAACAATTTTAGCTTGGAAAATTAGAAGAAATGGGTTCATATATGTACTTTTATTAAATTTTACTGTTTAGTGGGTAAAATTTGTTGACAACATTTATAAAAATATTTGATTGTTTGTAAAATTATTATTAAAATATAAATAGAAAATGGGTCCTACAAGATAAGATTATTTGAGGTAAAAATGGAGAGAGTATGTATGTTAAGAAAATTATTAAATGGAAATTGAAAAAGGGAAGAAACAAAAATGGGCCCCAATGAAAAAAAGAATTTGCCGGAGAACAAAACAAAAATAAAAGAGGTGCTTTTTGATCCAAAAAAGAAAAAAAAAGATCAAAAGTGTATAGTTGTACAAAATTAAGAGAAGGGTTAGTTAGACTATCAATATCGCGATCTCTGGACCCGTTTTTTAAACTCATCATTATCACCATCATATTTTGTTTTGCTTCGGTCTTTAACTTTTTGTATTCGTTTGACCATTTCAGTCAAAGAATGGGCTCTTATTTATTTTTGAAGTGTAGTTTTTAAAAGTATAAAAATATAATGTAATTTTTAAAATATAATCTCAAATTAAGGTATTTTTCCAAATTTCCTCTTAATCTTAAGTATGTTTTATTAGATTTGTATTAATCTATGTTTTTATTTAATTAAAATATATTAATCTTAAGTATGTTTTATTAGAAATGTATTAATCTATGTTTTTGTTTAATAAAAATGTATTTTATTTTTAAAATGTATTAAATTTTAAAAAAAAATTTGGTTAAGAAACCCATATGGATATGCACCAAAAAAGGATATAAAAAAAAGAGTTTTCATATAAGTTTCTAAATTTCAATTAATTCATAAAATACTTATAAGAAATTCATAAGGATATATACCAATAATCATGCTCTTAGATTAAAAAAGGATATGCAGATTTGTTATAACGTAATATAGGGGTATTTGAGATTAATGTCCCACTTTTTGGTGTTTATTCCTAATGTTAAGAAGGCTAACAATCATATTCAGACATTTTGAACCAAAGGTCTACTTCTAGTTCGTTCATGTTTCCACATTTTCCTTTTATTAATCACTCCAAATGAAAATACACCTGTCTTTTGACTTATTGATTCTTATATAAAATATGAGATAATATTGGTTGCTATCTCTTCACTTGCAAGGCTGAAGAGGTGCACCACAAACACTTATTGTGAGAATAGGAAGAAGAATCAAAATTCTGAAAATTCCCTCCAGTGGGGATGCGTCCACATAGTTTGTTGTAGCTAACATTGAAGACCCGAAGAGGAGCTTCGGTCCACTGAGCCGGAATCTTTCCAGTAATTCTATTGTGATTCAAGTTCAGCTCCGTAAGTGTCTTAGGAACTTTGAGGTTGGAGAGTTTGAAGTTGAACATATTTCTCGATAAATTAATAGTATCTGTTTTTTTGTTGGCTCCGAACAACATTGAAGCGTCACCTTCGAGCTTGTTCCGGGAGAGATCAATATATTGCAAGTCCAGGGTGCCTAGTGACAGTGGTGCCGAACCAGAAAGCTGGTTGTGTGATAGGTCGAGATAAGTAAGTTTTGGTGGTAACGAACTTGGTATCCAACCTAATAGAATAATGCAGTCTTTTTAACCGATTGAAAGAAAAAGAAAAAAAAAAGGAAGAGTCGATGAATTAATTAAAACAGAAAAAGAGTGTATCTTTACCTGAAAGCTTGTTGTCGCTGATATCAAGGGAACTGAGACTAGGTAACATACCGAGAGAATAGGGTATGGAACCAGAGAGTTTATTGAAAGAAAGGTCTAAGACTTGGAGATTCTTGAGATGACTGAGAAATTCAGGAATCGAACCACTCAAACTCGCTGAGATTACCCAGAAGGACACGAGGTTCTTAAGCTTTGCGATGGTGGGGGGGATGTTGCCGGTGAGGTTAGGGAGCATTTGAAAGACAAGCTCCTCGAGATACCTTAGATCACCGACTTCAGGCGGGATCTGACCGGAGATTTTGTCGTCGTCACCTATAAATAGATTACTGACGCGGTAGTTAAGGGTGTCTTTGCACGTGACGCCAGACCACGAGGAGCAACAGTCCGTGTGAGGGTCCCATGTCGAGAGACGGTTGTTTAGGGATTTCTTGATCTTTAGGAGGGTGTTTTTGTCATCTGGGTGACATAGATGCTTAGATAAAGATGTAGTGAAGAAGAAGAAGAAGCAGAAAAGCAATGTCCTTATCTTACTCTTATCCATGGTGTTTGGTTTTGGTGTCAATTTTGAGTGTTTGTTGAAAGTGTAATGACACGCACTCATATATATAGTCATACAGACAATAAACAAAAATATCGGGACCATAGTCAATAATACAGATACCCAAGATGCCATTTTGAGTATGTTTGAGCAATGCAAAAAACGTTGTGTGCCAAGTTGTTACTAGAACCTCCGCTCATGTGCGCCCCACTTGAGCGTTTCTAGCCAGTCGATCAAAAACATTTAAAGAATGCAAGTTTTATTAATCATTCCGAATGGAAAGTAGAGTTTGTCTTCAGACTTGATTGCTTAACAAGGCAATAGATTCATCTGCATTTTATTTAACGGTATTAACCCAAAATCGGATTGTGGAAGATCTTAATATAATATTTACGAGTGCATAGTGAGGCACATTTTAGAAAATATTTACAAAAGGACACATTTTTAACTAGACGCACATTTTGGGTCAAAGATCATTGATTTGCAGACAAAGTTGTTGTGGCTTACTGAAATTTATTGATTTTATAACTATCCTTTACGTTTAACTCAGTTTCTCTTTAGACAAGTGAAAATATATATATATATATATATATATATATATTCTCGCTGATATTAAGATGTGGTCGATAGGGTTTCACTCTGCTTCTTTTAATTTCACTCAACGATCAAATAATCAAGTTGCACACTACTTGGCTCAAGACTGTTCTGCCTTTCCATCTTTTTTTTCTTCTGTGTGTTTACCACCAAATGAGACTGTATGTCGTTTATTACGACAAGATTATGTAAACTCTTTTGATTATTAATAATATTCATTAGCCGAAAAAAAAAATATATATATACTTTGGTAACAAAAGTAATAAACTAATTCTTTTAAGACTTTGTATACAGCACTAAATATTAGAAATTTAGATGTTACAATCACCTTTATCCACAAAACTCATCGTCATTACACAACAAAACCTATTCACGAAACTCAATGTCATCATTACACAACAAGACCACTACTAACAGCCTCTTAGGTCAGCACTGTAATGGTTAACCTACTCTGATACTATTTGTAACTCCCCAACTGCTTTTACCATGGGTCTCATGCCTACTCACTCAGCTTGTGGAGCCACTTCTGTCTAATAGTCGGAATATTAACAGGGAGACTTAAAAGTCACGATATATTGACTCTGCAATCACTATGTGATCTTTCTTTGTATTTTGTCATTATTCACACAGTACCAAAAATAATTTTATCATAAGTCACCCACTTTCAATTACTTCAGTTCAAATACACTTCTTTGGAGTTTTCTCTGAACAAGTAAACGTAGAGATAAATGCATTTTGGTGACATAGATAACCAAATTAGTTTTTTAAACCTCTCCACATACAGCACCATATATTAGAAACCGAGGTGTTACAATATATGAGAGATAGAATGTCCAAATCATCTGTATAAAAACTGAAAATTTAAATATGTTTATAATTTCTAATACTTTCTAAATTTTCTCTAAATGATTTGAAATAGTCATTTAGAAGTTGATCATTATCTAGATTTTTAATATTTGGAAAAGATTTTAGCTACTGAAATTCCAGTGTAAATGTTGAAAAAAAAACATAGTTCTAAATTTAATCTAACGAAACAAAACAATCTGAGATCAATGAATCCAAAATTCCAGCATCTGTTACATTGAATTCTGCAAAAGAACAATACTAGACAAATTTCAATGGAAATGATATGGTGGACAAAATTTGATAAGATATAGTGAACATTTGTGATGAATATAAATATGGTGGACATTTTATGATAGACAAGGTTTGGTGGAGAAGTTCCATGACAAGGATCATGGACATATTTAATATTGATAACTAGAATTAGGCACATCCATATTGAGATATTTTTTTTGTCATGATCCATATCCATTCTGTTATGAATATTAGAAAATATTATGTGGATATCCATTAAGAAGATTCTACATCTACTTAGATTTATTTTTATATTTATCTTTACTTATTTTTTGTATTTTCATTTTCTTTTTAGGAAAATGAATTTTCTTTTCTCTTATGTTTTCACCTTTATACAAGGGATTCATTACTTACAGAATAATACACACCAATTCCTTCTATCTCTTTTCTTTCTATTCAAAACACGTTATCCGCACGAAACCCTAGCCACTGAGGTAAAACACAAAACCCTAGCCGTCGAGCAAGAAAAAAAAAGAACTAATGAAACCCTAACTTATGGCGGCTCCAATCTCTCCGTCTTCTGGATCGTATCATTCCGGTCTCTCGATGACTCTGTCTCTAAACACTTGAGATAAGTAACACTATCTTTAATTTATTTATTATGAGTTACGGTGATACTATTGCCTGTCGCATGTTGCCTCCTTTGCTAATTTACTATTTATTCTCATAGATATGCACGTACACAAGTTAACATGCATGAATATACTATAATTTAATCTCTTCCTTGTTCTGTGATTAAATTGATTGGTCGGTTAAATTAATTTAAGTTGGTTTAGTATAGTTTGAAAATAATTGGTTTGTTAAAGATTTATTTTAATGATTTATAACAGCTGATTTATGTAGAATTTGGTTTTAATTAAATATTTATTGCTTAAACTGTTTATCAGAACATAATTTATGAGTTATAATTTACTTTTCCATATTTAGACCTTAAAAAGAGTTTTACTGTAAATTGTTAATGATTAATATGATATTAATTGAATATTGTAGATTTATAGCCATGTCTACTAACATAATAGCCATGTTTTCATGAGCAAACTTTTTGAACAAATCAGGATTATAGATATTCTTTATAGAAGGCAAAATTTTGAAGTTTCTAACAGGGTGAAAACCTAAGTGGTTTCCAACACCATCTCCAATCTCCACTCCAATTCCCATTGTCGAGATAAGTATTTTTTTATTTGTTATACTTTATATCAATACATGGTTAATTAAAATTTGATAAGATAAAATAATTTGCATGAAAATTGGTACATGTGATTTAATTTTTGTTTGGAGAATTGATTAAGAAGCTAGTGAATATAAAATTATAATAAGAATTTATTTACAGGAGTATAAATTAGTCTTGATTTTATTAAGAGAATGTTTTTGAAATATATTATTTTATATAATATTATATGATATGCATTTATTATTATATTTTATTACCTCTATTTTTATGAGAGTCTCAAATTCAAATACTTGACCAAAACATCCACAAGTTTGAGCAATCTGAAAATATGAATGATCACTAGAATGTGACATTACCAAAATCTCATTATGATTCTTTGAATCTAAGGATCACAAGACTTCAAGTCTCTAAATAATTTTTAGAGCTATATATATTGGAGATTACAAGTTGAAATTTTGTGGAAAGAAAGTCAATGATCCAGAGATGTTAGAAAAGACATACTATATCTTCCACATAAATAATATTGTCATATAGATACATTAAGAGTATTATTAAAATTACTATGTACTTTATATATTGTCTCATTGAGACTGAGCAAAATAATGAGATGATGAAAGTTATAAACCATGTTTTGTTGGTTATGCTCTATTTCCTAAAGCAAATGTGATATTCTATGGTAAGAAATCAAAGGACCACACCAATAACATTGGTTGAGAAAAGCTATATAAGTGGTTCTAGATATGAATGTGGATATGAATATGGTTAATGTCAAATTTGAGACCAATGAGATTCTTATAAGAACTCAAATGATTACCAGAAGTGAGAAAATAAAGATGGTAATAAAGATAAGAGGTATTTCTATCATCTAAACTAAAAATGAAAGAATTGTGTAAGTACAATCCAAGCTAATGAAAAGCTTATTGAATGCCCAAAAAGAACATATATATGAATGCTCTAGAAGATCCCTGTTCTATGAGAATGTAATTGCAATACTTTATGCATTTACTTTCCTAAGTCTCAAAAAGATTTAAGATGGAATACATGTCCCCAGTAGGACAGGAAATCGGATTCAATGCGAGATTGATAAAACTTGCAGAGTTATGATCTCGAGGGGAAGAATTAAAGAATCCCATATTTCATATAAGTGAACATCCAAAAGATTTTGTTCACAAGATTGATGAATCCTTCATGATAATTCCATGAGATTTTAAGAAAAATCATATTGAGACAAGAAGCAAAGAAAAGGCTAAATACATTTCAAATGTATAATATTTCTCAAGGTATTAGAAGTTTTTTGGAGAAACTTCTTTGTATTCTCTGCTGGATTTGTACTACACAAAGTTTAATAGAATGGAGATAAAATATTTTGGTAAACCAGAAGTTTACGAAATATATCATTGTTTGGCATGAACCGGTTAAACCATTACGGTTCAATAAAGATGCAAAAAGTAATATATGTAAAGAACAAGAAGATTCTTTCGAATACGTTTTCACATTCTGTTTGCTCACAAGAGAAACGTATAATACGGCTTTCACCAGCCAAAATAGATTTGAAATTTATTAATTTCCTGCAATGGGTATAAGGAGATGATGGTGGACTGATCACCCATCATGCAGCTTAATAATTCTGAAGGATTTATGAGAATTTTCCTATAAGTGTTAAACATCTAAAGAAGTTATTAAGACACAAAATGCAGCAGCATTGATTTGCATCAAGCCAAAGAGTAATAAATAGTTCACCCATCATTGGTTTTGGGTCAGAAACCAAATATTTCCCATTTAAGAATTTCCGATGTATAGTATACATTTCAGTTGCTCCACCACAGAGTTTTAAGATGAATCCTTAAAAGAGGATGGGAATATATGTTGGATATAAATCTTCATTGAAACTGAATAATCTAGAGCCATCCATAGAGGATCTAAGTAAGGATTGATTTGTAGACTGAAATTTGAATGAATCAGTATTTCCAACATAAGGGGGAGAAAAATAAACAGCTGGAAAAGAAAATGAGTTGGAATATCATTGATCCTCGGACTAAAGAATGAGAATTAAAAGTCCAAAAGATAATTCATTTATAAAGTTTAGTAAATCAGTTGCCAGATATATTTACTGACCCAAATAAAGTGACAAAGTCACATATACCAGCTGTAAATGCTCCAATAAGAATTGATGTCCCAGAAGGACAATATCAAACTGCGAATGAGTATTGGTTCCAAGTTCGGAAAATAAAAGGAGCATAAATTAGAAATGGTCAAACCGAGATAACAAAAGTTTTATGAATGATCTCTAAGAAGAGACATTAAACATGACAAAGAAAGAAACTCAGGCCTGAGACAAGAAACAAATATCAATAAGTTATGTCATGTGTTGAATAGAATGGAACCACAAAAGCAAATCGATGTCGATTATATTTTGCATGCAATGTAGTAACATTTGATGATAAATAAGAAAGAGGATCATGTAACAAATTCTATTAAAAGTGTACACAAGAAAATGATTGGCCAAATAAGAAAGAAACAATAGACAGAAAATTGAAATCTCTAATAAAGAGAAAAGTATGTGGATCAGTAGTCCATACGACTAAAGATGATAAATCAGTGGGATTTGAATGAGCTTTTGTGGTAAAGTAGTATGAAAATGAAATTAGTTATGAAGAGACATAGTCTCATGTGGTGGATGCAACTACTTTCAAGTTCATTAATAATATGGCAATAATAAAAGGACTTGACTTATATAACCCACTGAGAAATGATATTTATATGAAAACTCCATTATATATCTTTGAAGGATACAATCCCAGAAGGATTGATGATATTGAATATATGTTCCCGGGAACTCAAGGTACTTGATCTGATTGAAATAAATTTGTTCTATGGAGTATAACCAGAAAGTGAATATCATAAGATAAGTCAATATACTCATATGTATTTATCAAAGGATCATGGATCACTAGAATCCTTAATCATCATTAAAACTCTTGAAGAGTTATCACAAGTATTTTGATGAAAGTAATATGTGATCATGGATTTGAATATAGTCAAAACTCTTGTAGAGTTATTGAAAGTCATATTTTTGAAGAAAGATCCTTACAGGATATTATATAGAAAATGCTCATATATTTTGGATTTTGTAATACCATATTTGAAATGATATTTGAGCAAGTTACTGATCTTTCATAATTGAAAGATGTGATTTTGTATGACAAGAAAGAAAGTCATAATAGTAACTTTTATTAGAAGAGCAAGAATAACTCGTATATACAAGTATGTACAATAAGAAATGTAAAAAAGATGATATGTAAAGAGATTTGGTCCGAATTCCAAATAGACCAAAAATTATCGTCTATGTCAAAAGGGTGTTATGGATCAGAAGTCCAAATGACCCTAGATATTATATAGAAATTAACGAGTATTCACAAAACTATGCTCAAAAGATTATATATATGATAGGAATGTATATCATGAAGATGTTGCTTCCAGTGGAAGAAATATAATTATATGTGTGGCTGTACTCTTTTTCCTTTTCATGGTTTTTATCTCATAGGGTTTTTCCATGCTAAGGTTTTAATGAGGCAGTAAAGAACACACAAAAGATAAGCACATAAAAGATAAACACTCAAAAGAAGAATATCATAATAAGAATGAAAGTCTATCACTTCTCCATAGTCTTCCCATATATTCATCATATCAAAGAATTAAAGAGAATGATTAAGAATAAGTCATCAGCAAGATCCATGCATTACAGAAGAATGGCGATACAAATTTTATAAATTCATTCAAATGAATATTTGGCGGACATGTTCACCAATGCGTTATTTTCGAGGAATCATCATATTGGATTGCATCATCTTAAAGATCTTGAGTAATGTTCTTATGAGGAGGAGTAATGAGTGCTGCACTTTTTTTCCCTATGGTTTTTCCTCGTCCTGGGATTTAAAACCGAACCGGTTTGTCCGAACCAAACCGAACCGAAGATTAGGATGTTCGGTTATTGATCGGTTATGAGGGATAAACCGATCGAAAGAGATGTTAAATTTATTCGGTTATTGCTTCGGTTCGGTTCGGTTTATGATAACCGATCGAAAAACCGAATATTTTAACCTAAGTATATAAAGACTTTTATTACTTCTCTTTTGAAACTTAGTCTCTCACAGTCACATTCGAGCAAAACAAAAAATCTCTCCCACGCGAGAAAGAGAAACTTAACATCTTTGTCTGATTTTCACTTCTTCATTGTTTAATTTTCAACCTAAGATAAGTTATTCTTTCCAATTTCTTGGTTATATCTCTTTCTTGGTTATATCTCTCCAGTTCTGAGATTTAATTGTTGGTTTGTTTGAAAGATTTAATTTGGGATTCCTCAGTTTGTATCGATGAATGGTTTAATTTTTTAGTCTCTCTCTTAGTTTCTTTCTTTTTGTTTGGTTTGAATTTATAATTTCAGATTTAGAGTTTAAGTTTGGTTAGAAATTGTTTAGCAATGAGTATGAGTACTTTAAATGTTGGTTTGTAAACTTTGTATCGATGAATGGTTCAAAATTTCATCTTGTTTAGGTACAATTTTTTGGACTTTCTCTTAAATTAAATATCAATTTTTGGTGATTGTTTTTCTAAAAATTGCTGTCTATTGTTTATTAACTTGAATTTTATTATTTTCCATTGTAGAAACTTTTCTAACTTGTTGATTTGCTTCTTCGATGTCTTCTTCTCCAACGCTTCTCTTTGCTTTGGCTTCTTCTTTTGTTCTTCTTTTTCTTCTTCTCCTAATTGAAGCTTTTCTTTTATTGCAGGATTTAATCAATCATCATCGTATTGTAAGTTGATGAGTATAAAATTAATGTTTTCGGTTGAATTTATGATGAATGTTTGTATTTGATAATTGATAATGGTTTGTAGTTGATGATTGTGTTAGGTTTTATTGAAGGAAAACCGAAATTAACCGAAATTAATCTAAATTAACCGAAAATAACCAATAATAACCGAAATTAATTGAAAAAAATAAAATTAATATGTAACTTTTTAAATTATTCGGTTTATTTCAGTAAGAAATTGAAAACCAAAAATAACCGTTTATTGAACCGAACCGTAATAAAACTCGGTTATTTTTGGAATTGATTTTAATTTCCGAATTAACCGGAAAACCGGATTAACCGGATCGAACCAAACCAGTAAACCGAAGTCGCAGGACCATTGAGTTTTCTTAGTAAGGTTTTTAATGAGGCAGCATCTTAAACATATTATAAACCATTTTTCATGATGGACATCCAATGGGGAGTGTTATGAATATTAGGAAATCTTATGTGGATATCTATTAAGGAGATTCTAAATCTACTTAGATTTACTTTTATATTTATATCTACTTATTCTCTGTACTTTCCTTTTCTCTTATGTATTCACCATTATATAAGGGATTCATTACTTACAGAATAATACACATCAATTCATTCTATCTCTTTTCTCTCTATTCACAACACATTCTGAATTTTATGTTCAAAAATATCGTTTGCATGACTAAAATGTTATTCAAATTGGTATGAAAATATTGCGAGAAGAAAATGGATATAAGATACGATATCTGAATCTGTTTAAGAAGTAAAAATTTTAAAGTTATCCATAATATTTTATAAAGAATTTCAAACTTTATGGAAATTACCTAAAATATTCATTTGGAAATTTATCATTGCCCAAAATTTTAGGAATTGGAAGAGATTTAAGCTAATACTAGGTGAGGGTCCGCACCCTGTGAGGACCCGCACCCTGTACGGGCTTTGAAAGACTTGCGAGTAAAATATAAATATAAAAGAGATCAAATCGAATGCTTGACATGGATAATTATAAAAATTTATATTCTACAATCGCAATGGCTGAAAACAAAAATAATTTAATAAAAGACAGTTCCTGTCTCAAACAAAATAGAAACCGAACTAAACAAAAAAATAAGAGTAACACCAGATAAATTAATAACTTCAGCGTTATCTCAGCAACACCATTATCACGCTAATCAAAACACGGACTAAAATTCGTTGAACGAATCGACGTCAGCTATTGGAGGGTTCATTATGACCTGTATGCAATAAGCACTCGTAGCAATGTAAGTTTCTAGCAAAAAAAATGGAGCATAATAGTATCTGCAATGAATACATGCAGGAAAAAAAATTAAAAATATAGCAAAGAACATGTTCAAATCACTAAGAAAACTATATTTATGAATAATTATCCTAGCAAACCTAAAAACACAAACGTTGAAATCTGATTTAGAAGATTTAAAGCCACGAATGAAAGCCTCATCTTAATGTCCGGTTAAATAACACGAGAACCGAAAATTCCTGTTAAATTCATCTCTCAACTTGACAAAATAAAAAGAATGTTTCAACCAAAATGCAAGCCAACAATACCTGCAATTCTCAATACATGTTCAAATAACAGTGAGACTCTAATCAAATCATCGTTAATCAAAAATATATATCTACTTTTACCAAACAACCACAATGTCTTTTTATAGGACACAAAATAAGAAGTTATTCAAATTTTTATTTAAGATCCTTATCGTCAAATATGTCTTTTTATCATCAAACCTCCTCACTAATTCTGCAAGCACAATTTCAAAAATATAGTTTTATAACAGTTCACCATTCCGCTCCCTTCCGCTCACACCTGCTCACTTTCGCTCACTCCTACTCACTTCCGCTCCCTTTCGCTCGCCTCCGCTTATGCTTGTTTCAGGAACCCGCACAATATACTTACGAGCAAAGTGAAAACTTTGAAATTAACTCGATTCCTATTTATAATAATTCATAGTTTTAAGATAATAATCAGTTTTGATGCTTCAATCTGGTTATTCCACCATTTAACTGCAAAGTTTGGAGAACAACTTTTCTGATTTTTCCTTTTTACACTTCGAGGACCCATCCAGTCTGAAAAGGTACAATTTTTATCCAACATTTCACTTCTCTTGCTTACCCATACAAAATTGGTTTTGGAATTTTTAATTTTGAACCTAGTGATTGGCTCACTCCATGTAATTGTATAGTTTTCAAATTACTGTAATGCCTTTACTTTGTCTTGCTATATAGGGATTCTGATACGGTTTGGCCAATTGTTAACTCGACTTAATCTCACGACTTCAGTAAAGTCATAAATTGATTGAGAACTTTGATGTCCATCCGGGAGTAATAATTGTTTGAATTTTTAAAGTTTAATCAGAATCATTCCAATCAGCTACCTAATAATGAATGACTTCCCGTTCAAAGTATCTTCCATAGTATAATATCTACTGAACAACTGCTTTCAGTTTGAAAGCATCTCACACGCAGCATCTTCGTTTGAGCAAAAAAACTAAGAGAAGCGAATGGTACTGACCCCAAGTCACAAACTTTTCTTCCTCTTATTAGTTTGTCTCCTTACTCTTTTGTGGCTTAATAAAACTAGAACAACTATTTTCCGTAACCCAGCGAAGAAACACTAAACTATTACACATAGGCAATAAAATTAATATCTATACTGCTTCGAATGAGTGGGAAGACATAAAGTCAAATTGTACAATTAATTATACAGCAGTACATATAATTTATATGCTGTATATACAGTTTATATGCTGTATATATAGGCGTACAAATTATATACACACTATATAATTAACTGTATTATTTAAAACGCATTATTTTACTGTATAATATAAAAACGGTACAGTTCTTCACCATACAACGTATAAATACTGTATATACAGCCGTATAAACCATATTTTAGAACACTGAAAGAAATACAAAACCCCATATGAGATACAATATGAACAAAACATTATAAAAACAATAGAAAATATAAAATAGTAGCGAGGCTCCAATCAAACCATCGTTAGTAAAATAATGCTCTATTTTTTTAAAAACAAGTATACCTTTACCAAAAAACAACTATAGCCCTGTTCGGAAACATATCGCTGCGATCGCGTTCGATGATCTAAAATTTAACATAAAAAAGGCTTCAAAATTAGAAAGGGCGACGCTGCGGTTATTTTCGGAGCCGCTGCCGGTGTGGTTAGAGTCGCCGAAAAAAACAGCGATTGTTATAGAGACACTGCGACTACCAGAGCGACTGCTTTCACGGGTAGTATAGCGTTACTTTCCACATGCTTAAGTGATAAGTAAGTTATAATTTTGGTCTCCGATCGCTGACCCAGCGATTTGGTAAAGAACAGGGCATATGTCTTCTTATAGGACACAAGGTAAGAAGACATATAAACTTTTTTTTTAAAGATCTTTATCGTCAACTATGTCTTTTTATCATCAAACCTGCTCACTAATCCTGCAAGCACAATTTCAAAAAATTAGTTTCATAACAGATCACCCTTCCGCTCATTTCCGCTCGCTCCTGAGATCTTCTGCTTGATTCGGGGGACCCGCACAATATACTCGCGAGCGAAATGAAAACTTTCATTTTTATAATTATTTATATTTTAAAGATAATAACTAATTTTGATGCCTTAATCTGGCTATTCCACCATTCAAATCCAAAGTTTGGAGAACAACTTTTTTGATATATCCTTTCTACATTTCGAGGACCCATTCAGTTTGAAAAGTTACAATTTTTCTCCAACATTTCATTTCTCTTGCTTACCCATACAAAATTGGTTTTGAAATTCTTAATTTTGAACATAGTGATTGGCTCACTCTATATAATTTTATAGTTTTGAAATCACTGTAATACTTTTACTTTGTCTTGCTCTATAGAGATTCTGATACGGTTGGGCCAATTGTCAATTCGACTTAATCTCACGACTTCAGTAAAGTCATAAACAGATTAAGAACTTTGATGTCCGTGTGGGGGTAATAATTGTGTGAATTTTTAAAGTTTAATCAGAATCATTCCTTTCAGATATCCAATAATGAATAACTTCCCGTTCCAGATATCTTCCATATTATAATATCTAATGAACAACCGCTTTCAGTTTCAAAGCATCTCACTAGCAGCATCTTCGTTTGTGCAAAAAAACTAAGAGAAACGAATGGTAGTGACCCCAAGTCACAAACTTTTCTTCCTCTTATTGGTTTGTCTACTTACTCTCTCTGGTGGTTTAATAAAACTCTAACAACTCTTCTCCGTAATCCAGCGAAGATACACTGAACTATTACACATAGGCAGTAAAATTAATATCTATACTGCTTCGAATGAGTGGGAAGACTGAGACTTAGGTTTATGATAATGTTTAGACAATAAATGCCATTATTTTCGAGTTCTGTATTAAAAGAAATAAAAAAGCCCACATGGGATACAATATGAACAAAACATTATAGAAACAGTAGAAAATATAAAATAATAGCGAGACTCCAATCAAACCATCGTTAGTCAAAAGATGCTCCATTTGTTTTTTTTAAATATAGCTTTACCAAATAACAACTGTGTCTTCTTGTAGGACACAAGATAAGAAGACATATAATTTTTTTCTTTAAGATCTTTATCGTCAACTATGTCTTCTTATCATCAAACCTCCTCAGTAATCCTGCAAGCACAATTTCAAAAAATTAGTTTCATAACAGATCACATTTCCGCTCACTTCAGCGCGCTCCTGCTTGCTTCCATGCGCTCTTGCTCGCTTCCGCTCCCTCCTACTCGCCTCCGCTCGCTCCTGATCGCTTCTGCTTGCTTCGGGGGACAAGCACAATATACTCGCGAGGTAAATGAAAATTTTTTTTATATAATTATTCTTCTGAGAACATCAACCTGGTATAAAGAAACACCAAGTGTATCAGATGCATATGGTATAAAGAAACACCAAGTTTATCAGATGCATATGGTATAAAGAGAAGATGCAAATTAGAACATACATCGTAAAAATCAAAAGCCTTAACACGACATAGCATACCTGATCCTGCAAAAGAAACATATAGTCGAAAATAACAAAAAAAAAAAAAAAAGAGAAACTAAACGAAAGCAAGCAATTTGTGAGTTCTAAATTGAGATAATTGAGGAACCTTTTTTGTTTTCTAATATCTGTGAGTTCCAACCAGTTTCAATTTGCATAACACACATGTTGAGTAACATAAAAACAGAAAATCACAATCGAATGGAAGGAAGAATATTATCCTAATAAAGGAGGAGAAAAACGATGACCTAGGTGAAGATCGAGTTCAAAAGAAATAATCACTCCATTAAGTAAAAAGATTTGTCTCTAAACACTACAAGAAAACACACAGTTTGCAAGGGAACAATATCTAACAAATCCGTTGCAAATGGCCTCTTGCAAGACATTTGCAAGAGAACGTACTCTGTTGCTATTTGATCGTTGCAAATAGGAGTCCCTTGCAATTTCGTAGCAATTTTGCAAGGAAAAGTATAAATTGTAGATTCGTGGCAATATTAATGTTGCAGGTTTGTTGCAATTTAGCAAGATTTTTGTGATTAATATCACTGTCGCAATAGTATTTTCGAAAAGTTATAAATTTTTTATAAAAAAAAGTTGTTTGCAAATATATTGCAGAATTGCAAGAAAAGTGCAAGAACTGTTATAAATATGTCTTGGTAATCCCTTGCAATAAAGCAACAAATTTGCAACGACTTATGAAAGTGACGTTGCAAAGTCGTTGCAGAGTCGCATATTATTTGCAAGGTACTTATTAAAATTTCTTGCTAGAATCTTGCAAGTTAGCAATGAATTTGCGAGGACATATGAATATGGCGTTGCAATGTTATTGCAGATTGGTAATATATTTCCAATATATATATATGTATCAAATATTCAAATATACAAAAAAAAAATTTTAAAAGATTTGAAATTAAAAATTAAAATTATAATAAAAAATTAAAATTAAGATTAACATTGGAATTGAGTTAGTATTCCAAATACAAAAAAACTACTCCTTACTTTAGGTACTACTTTCCAAATTTCTTAAAAATATTGTTACGCTACTACCCGCATATCCCAATTATCTTACACTAATGGGAAAAAAAATAGACGTTATACAATTCCCCCGTTTATGTTGGAGAAACCGTTGCACGGTTTCAAAACATGGCTGCGAACGTAGGATCCTTTTCTGCCATGTATTCAAAGTAAGCATCATAGCTAGCCATCTTCTCGTTACCTTCTGACTGAGATGTGATCAAAGCTTGGGCTTCTTCGAGTTGCTACACTAGAACTCGATCATGAGGAGGAGGAAGTTGTGAACCGGTAGATGCTAGGGATGCCACCGATTGTAATGCACCGACCCCATAAAACCTCCCTTTTTTCCTAGGAGCAAGCTGAAATAAAAATAATGACAATTTCACTATAGTAATCTTAATTGAAAATTATTATACACTATAACTGAAAACAACAGTAGTATACCTCACAAAATATTTTGTTTTTTTCCTCAAGAGTAAGTCCTTCACCCTCGTTATTATCACCATCTTCAAGTTGAGTGGTTTCTTGAATCCTTAATTTCACGTTGTTATAAAGCTTTTCCGACCGTCCATCAAGAAAAGATCCGTCCGGTTTCCTCTTAGTCTCCTCGAGAACAGCTAGCAAGTCAGGAATACGATTTCCAGTCTTCTCAGACTGCAAAAGAACATATCATATACCATTTTATCATAGGTTTAGTTTAAATTTAAGTTATTTAATAGAAATAAAAGAAATGCTTACTCTCTTCAAAGCACGGGCTTTAAACGAAGTTTTCCCAGAACGATGCTTACTATATCCATAGCCATCGGGATCTGAATAACGAGCCGACCGACAATCGATACTCTTCTTTTCTGACTTTGGGTCACGCCAAAATCGAACAAGACCATCCCATACATCTTTATCTAGCCACTTGGGCATTGCATCATCACTCTTAGACTTCCAAGCTGTCTTCCACCGGCTAATGTGGCCAGTCATGTGTTCTTTCAACTTATCCTCAAAAGCTTTTCTGACTATCCCATTTATTGCATAATCCGAATTATAATATCGCTACACTCAATAAATTGAAGTTAATTTATGAAATATATTTGTTAAAACAAAAATCATTTGTATAATGTTTAAAAATTAACTCACCGCAAAGGTGTCATACCAACGGTTAATGACATTGCCTGGAGTTTGAGACCAATTAGCATGAGGTTGTTTGAAATCTGATTCAAAGATGGATCGGACCTTAGCAGCAACGCATCCATCAACATTAAACCTGAAAACAAAGATTTGTTAAATGAAGACAGCTTGGATCGAGTCGTTTCAAAGTCTTTTATAATATTAGATTTTAATAAATAAAAAATATAACTTTACCATAAAGTTCCTGGAGGACAGTCTTGATCAAGTCGTTTCAGAGTTTCCCGACCAGGAGCAGCTAAGAGTTGTTCCAATGTAAGTTGTGGCAGTCCTTGCTGTACAGCACCCTCTGCAGGTGGTGGTGGAGCGGCTTCAGGTGGTGGTGGAGCGGCCACAAGTGGCGGTGAAGCGTCCGCAGGTTGTTGTGGAGCCACCACAGGTGGTGGTCGTGGAAGCCATGTTTGGGATTGTGTCCTCGGAAGAACTGACGTTGTTGCTTCTGACCTCAAGCTCAAACTGGACCCACCCCTCGGAGGAGAATGGTTAGACATTGATAGATAACGAGTGTACTCGTTAAACGGTGGGGTCGACATCTTTTTACATTCACATCAATCACCCCTAAGTTGTTCACTCTGACCCCCCCCCCCCCCCCCCNTACCAATCACACTTGAACAACACACATTTCAAACTGACGAGTCCTGGGTATTCGACTTCTATAATTTCTTACAAAACGCCAAAGAAATCATTTTCACCTTGTACGTATATACCATAATTTGCAGTTGCCCTCCGGCTTCCATGCTTATATATATGAAATGTGTATCCACGAGTAAAGTACATTGGGGCTGTCGTGATATTCGATCTTAGATCTTGAACGAGGTCACGAAACCAAGGTGGAAATAGCTCCTTTTCACATACACTGTTAACTTATACATATAAATTATAAATGATAAATTAAAATATGTATATATATTGAAATTAATGTTTTATTTTGTCTATATACTTACATAGTATTTCAACCATCCAGAAAAATCACGTCTTTGTATTTTTCATATTCCATTTCCGTTAAATCAGGATATGCTTCTCGTATTTGTGAATCAAATAATCTGTATTAATAAGAACAAATAAATAATGTTATATCAATAATGATTATGCTAATTAAAATTTTTAAATAAAATGTATGTAAATACCTCTCAAACAGTTGAACATATTCACAATTTTGCAAAATGTAATTGTCAGCTGCTCGACAATAATTATGGTCTTCCCACCAACCATCCTTCAAGTTTCCAGCAAGCCTCCCTATTTGGGCAAAGATATCAGGAACATCAGGAACATTGAACATTGTATGTTGGTGCCACCCCTCTATCATAACGCCTAGGAGCGGTTCTTTTTGTTCTCACGTTAGGGCTAAAGTAGTATGATGTGAAATGAGATGTTTCTTTTGTCAAATATCCGGCAACGATCAATCCTTCAACTTTTGCAAGGTTTTTTGCCTTCTTTTTAAGATATCCCATGAATCTCTCAAACGGGTACATCCATCGAAATTGCACCGGTCCACCAAGAGCTGCTTCATGAGGTAGATGGATTGGAAGATGTTGCATTACGTCAAAAAAAGAAAGGGGGAATATTTTCTCCAAGTTACAAAGCAAGATTGGAATATTATTGTTTATCTGCACTATGCCGTCTTCGGATAATGTTCGTGTGCATAGATCTCTAAAAAATGCTCCAATACCTACAAATTGATGTATAGATACACCAATCAATAAATTTGAAATTATAATAAATATATATGCATGAAAAAAGTGATCGTTTATTTATCCGCAATTGCTTCATACACGTCAGTTGGCAAGAGCTTACGAAATGCAAATGGTAGTAGTCGTTGCATAAATACATGGCAATCATGACTTTTCATGCCAGAAAATTTTTGTCCTTGCTGTACACATCTTGAGAATTTCGACACATATCCATCCGGAAACTTTACTTCTGATTCAACCCACTCGAACAACGTTCGCTTAGCTTCTGCAGACAATCGAAAGTTGGGAACTGGTAATTTTCCATCTCTTGTAAGATGCAGCCCACTTCTTGCACATATATCGGCCAAATCTAATCTTGATTTGAAATTGTCTTTAGTCTTTCCCTGCACATTCAAAACCGTATGCATAATGTTATCAAAAAAGTTTTTCTCGATGTGCATGACATCAATGTTGTGTCGCAAGAGATGATCTTTCCAGTATGGGAGTTCCCAGAAATATTCTTATTATGCCAATTGTGTGAAAATGTATATCCATTAGGCATATTTGCCTTACTGTGCCAATTACCCCCATGTCTAGCAGTTTCTTGAACACCGTAATAATCAACTTGTTCAAACAGATCACTCCCAGAGAGATAACCGTGGGCGGGGACACGCACAACTTTGTTCTTCGTAAACAACCTCTTATTTCTTCGGTATGGGTGATTCATGGGAAGAAATCGACGATGACAATCAAACCAACATGGTTTTCGTCCATGTTTAAGCTGGAAGGCATCTGAGCTATCAAGACAATATGGACAAGATAATCTTCCATGCGTAGTCCATCCAGATAACATTCCATATGCTGGAAAATCACTAATTGTCCAAAGTAGCACCGCACACATACTGAAATTTCGTTGCTGTGAATAATCAAACGTCTGAACACCTGCATACCACAGCTGCTTTAACTCATGAATCAAAGGTTGGAGGAAAACATCAAGAGATCGTTTTGGATGCCTAGGACCTGGCACTAGAATACTCATGAACAAAAATTCTCTTTGCATGTACATATCTGGAGGAAGATTGTATTGGAGTCAATATGACTGGCCAAAGGGAGTATTGCCTACCAGACATACCAAAAGGACTAACTCCATCAGTGCATAATCCGAGATATACATTCCGGCACTCTCTAGCAAAGTCTGAGTGTACCATGTTAAAGTGTTTCCACGCCTTAGCATCAGATGTATGTGTAACCTCTCCATCTGCAGTGGAATGTTGTGCATACCATCTCATTGCAGCTGATGTCCTTCCCGAAAGATATAAGCGTTTCAACCTATCAGTGATTGGCAAGTACCACATACGTTGGTATGAGACTCGCGTTCGTCCGCCAGTTTGTTGATATCTCGGTTTTCGACAAAATTTACATTCCTGCAGCTTATCGTCATCTTTCCAAAAAATCATGCAGTTGTCAATGCATACATCAATCATTTCTGATGGCAACCCAAGACTCGCAACCAATCTTTGTATTTCATAGTAGTTCTCAGCAGAAATATTATCGGCTGGCAAATACTCTTTAAATAATTCAGCCCATGAATCCATGCAAATCTCAGTTAAGTTATGATCACTTTTAATTGTCATCATCCTAGATGCTAGTGACGACTTAGACTGCCCTTATCTACATCCATCGTAGATAGGTTTGTTTGCAGCATCTAACATATCATAAAACTGTTTTGCATTTATGTTGGGTTCTTCACTAGAATTATCAGCAATTGTAGCAGTAGTTTCATGAAATGCATCTGTAACCACATCATGAAACCTATTTTCTGGGTGATCAGAACCATATCCAAATTGATGATGACCATAATTTTCATTCGTATGCTGACCAACACCCTGACTTATACTACTACTTCCAACATCAACACTACAATCTTCCCCATGCAATAACCATACATAGTAGTTCGGCATAAATCCTCTATTATATGAGTGCCTTTTGACACTATCAATTTCCAAATATTTTTCATATACGCACTTACGACATGGATATAATAATTTACCATGTTCACGAGCAAATGGTTGATTTGTGGCCTGATACATGAATGCGCGCAAACCATCACGATATTCTTTCGTCACTTCTCTGCTCTCTGGATTTCTTTGATTATACATCCATTTACGCAAAGCGTATAATTGGTGTTCCGAAGACATTATTTTTTTTTATTAAAATCTCGGATTTTTTTTTAGTAAACTCTTGAATTTCTTTTTTAGTAAACTCTCTTTTTTTGTGCCTATTCGAATATATTTTTCTTTCTAAATTTATGAGTTTTTGGTGTCGTAAATTCTACAACTCATTCACTTGATATTTATAGGCCTGGATAAAAAAATCTGCAATGAATTAGTTACGGAATTCTGCAAGGGAATAGCAAGGAATATAACTTTGCAAAAGAAGTCCAACAGATATAGCCATTGCAATTTGGCAGTTACTTTCCACATAAAACATGTTGTACCAAAATCAAATTCCCTAGCTAATCCCTTGCAATTTTTGCAACAAATTTGCAAGGGATGTCGGTACACTCGTAAACTACTTACAAAACCTTGTAAAATTTACTAGGAACGGTGCCGTTGCAGTATACTAGCATTTTTGCAATAGATTTGCAACAGAAAGCCTCCCCCTTGCTCTCTAGTCACAGATGTCTTGCAATTTGTCAACATTTTTGCAACGGAGCCCTCTCTAACAAATTAACAAGTAATTTGCAAGGGAATGCATGTTTCTAGAAATTATCTTGCAAAAACGTTGCAATATTGTGAGAGATGTTTTCCGTTGCAAGTTTTCGTTGTAAACAGCATGTTTTCTTGTAGTGAAACCATGATAGTGATTGCCTTTTATAAACAAAATAAATATTACGAAATAATATATATGATAAAATAACTCCCCCAGAATTCACAGTAACATATGAATGTAGCAAGAAAAAGAAGTTGAGCATACATAATAAGTTCATCCACAATACAATTAAAAGAGCTCTGAACCAACAAACAAACAATGTCAGAAGAAGAGGATCTAATATATGGAAGCCATTTTCAATCTAGGAATCCAAGATCATATTAAACGAAGATATATATATATATACCTCGAGAGGTCTGTTCTGGTCTTCTTCAGAATGATCAGTGATACTAATATGTTCAGTATGATGAAGTGAAGAGAGCATGTTCCATGATAAAAAGCTTGAGTCGATATCTACAATAGAAGATTTTCCAAGCTTTTCTCATGAACTAATCTCTGAAGTCTCCTTCCTTGGTGGACTTTTTGGAACACCATTCCTCTCTCATGTACTGTATCATTCTTCTAGTAATAATCTTCAATTGTTATATTTCCAAATTTTCGACTAATGTCCTAAATTGGATAAAATTTCTAATATTAATAAGATTCTAAAACAATTGCAACACAAAGAGAAATTGAATTTGTGAATCAATTAGATAAAGCACAAAAATAGAAAAGAAGCAGAAAAAGGCAAAAAAAAAAAAAAAAGAGCATAAACTTGTAACCATGTCATCGAAGCGGTGAAGACGGTGAGGAAATCCAGAGGATCCGTAAGTAGCACTCCGTTTACGAACTAAATCCAATCATTGGGTAAACCGATAAGCTGGACCCGCTGTATGTCTCCTAACATGTACAATACCTGCAAACAAAAAAAATTGACAACTTTTTAAGCTAAAGCTACTACGCAACCTCTTTTTAACTAATTTTCATTTATTTATATTCCTATTATATCTAAGAACCTCTATTAAGAGCTACTGTTAATGATGGTCTAAGCCTAAGAAAGAATGATGACGTTTTTTTTGTTGATGATGACGATTTCCTCATGCTACTTCTAACGCATCAACTTGTGCTCTAACCTCGGCTGCTTTTCTCCTTATATGTATAAGCCGCCGACATGTCCCCCCACCGTTTTCTCCTCTGCGTTTCCAGCAACCGTAACGCCAGCTAAAAGCTCTGGACCTAGGAGATAGAAAATCGTCGTGTTGTAAGCTCTCGCCGCTGCCTTAGGAGTAGAGTAAGAGCCAAGCCAGATCCTTGACCGTTTCTTAGGCTCTCTTATCTCCGCCACCCACCTCCCACACTTCCTCATCCTTATCCCTAGGGAGGTTTGTGTAGGACCACTAAAACCGAATGAGAAATTGCAATACGATAATTAACATAAACGATAATTGCACAAACGATATTAAACGAAATAAGTAAGGAATGCGATAATTAAACGAAACCGGGAGGCGAGATATGATATCTCTTTCCTTAACTCAAATAACTCGCCCGTTAATGTGACGGTACTGTACGATTTTCGAGTCCCAGGATACAACCCAGTTGAGACCGATTCGCAACACTCGAACTCAGAATCTACGAACTTATTATTATTGCTACGATGTATTCTTGGAATACTTACGCTTATGCTAAAAGACAGAAAGACTTGAGGGAGAGAGGAGATTGTTTATCATGAATTGGTGAAGAAACTGTGAGGAAGAGAGGCTCTATTTATAGTTGAAGAGGTGAGAGTTGCACTCCGCAAAAGGAGCTGCACGTGCGCAGGTGGCGTCTATTTCGGGAGATTGAAACGTTGAGTAAATCTCTCCCCGAAGACTCGGTCTCTTTGACTTGTTCAAAAATGTTATCTGTGCAAAGAGAGAGGTTGCGTGTCGTTTTAAACAAAACTGTGTGTTGTTTTTCAAGAGAATGAGCCAAAACTGTAATACGAATTTGGCCCAAAAAGACTATATCCATTCTCCAGATCCCAGAGCCCAGGCCCAGCCCAGCCGGCGGCGCGCGCGTGGATGCACTTCTCCTCTCTCTTGCATCTTTTAAACTTGGAAAGGAGTGTTTCTATATATAAATACTCCAAAATTCTCTCCCATTTTCGATGTGGGACAAAACCACACTCTCCTCATTTAATTTAAAGGCTTTCACTTAAGCTCATTTCTCTTCACTCTCATCAATTTCCGTTTGGGCCTAGAGGACCCAACAATCCCCCACATGAATAGAAATCACTCTAAACATACAAAGACTAAGCAGACTCGATATATTTTGCAGACTGACTAAACTACCTAGACTTTACTAGAATGACTAACTTTCCGAGAATACATGCGAAATTAACTGTATCTGAGTAGGTAGCATTTTTCAGCTTTGAACTAGTCATTGTTAATATCTGTCGGGTTTACTTGGCCGGGAGGTGAACATGATGTCTTGAACCACCCACATTTTGATGTAAACCGAGACAACAGCTATAACCCAGCTTCATTTCTCGTAGAACTAAGTTCTCATATCTTGTTCATTTTGGCCTTGAACTTGCCTGATTATTCATTAGTGAACTTGGAGAATATAGCCTTACTTTCATTCTCCTAGAAACGGCCCCATTTCACACTCATTAGGTGATCTACATTTAGCTTGTATTTTAAGAAGTATCTTGTAATACTCCACATATATTACAAAGCTATGGAATCATTAAAAGCCATTACTTAACCTTATCTCTTACAGGTAGCACTGTTTTATCATCTTAGGAATTGGGTAGAGAAAAAAAAAAATCTCACAGTGCTCTTAGCAAATTCTGTTTGATTTAGTTGTCCCCTTGAACTTAGATCTTGGGATCTCCAGTCACAT
>OVBI01001769.1:0-28590 GCA_900406495.1 Sisymbrium altissimum
GAGAGAGAGAGAGCTTTAGTTTTGAGCTAGTTTCTAAAGCAATAAAACAGAAGTTTGTTTTTACATAGGTTGTCTGATTCTATATTTGGTATCAGAGCATAAACTTGAATCAAACAATCGAGAGAAATCATGACAGACATCATTCCTGCAACAACAAACAACAAGGTCAAAGAAGGAGGGCTGTCGTCCATTCAATGCCCTGTTCTTACCAAAACAAATTACACCGTGTGGGCAATAAGAATGAACGCCATGCTCAGAGTGCACAAGGTCTGGGAAGCCATAGATCCTGGATCATCTGACAGTGATAAGAATGACCTAGTTAGAGTTCTCTTGTTTCAGTCTATACCAGAAAATCTTGTCCTAGTAGTCGGGGGGCTCCTCACTGCAAAAGAGATTTGGGAAACCATTAAAACAAGATATGTAGGAGCTGAAAGAGTGAAAGAAGCAAGGTTACAGATCCTATTATCTGACTTTGAGAAGCTAAAGATGAAAGAGACAGAAATTATTGATGAATTTACAGGAAAACTAACTGAAATTTCTTCCAAATCGAGTACCCTTGGAGAAAACATCGAAGATTCAAAACTCATCAAGAAACTTCTGAATAGTCTTCCTCGTCGGAAGTATATACTTATGATCGCANCCTCGTCGGAAGTATATACTCATGATCGCAGCTCTTGAATAAATGCTTGATCTAAAGCAAACAACCTTTGAGGATATTGTAGGAAGACTAAAGGCGTATGAAGAAAGAATTGCAGAGGATATAGAGAACCCGGAGGATCAGGGAAAGCTCATGTATGCAAACAATGAGCTTCACTCCCATCAAGAGGCATCAAGCTTTAACAGAGGATGAGGGGGACGCTTCTTCAACAGAGGAAGAGGACGAGGTAGAGGACGTCAAGGGGCCTTTTCTCGTGGTCCTCAAGATAAATCACGAATTGTCTGCTTCCGGTGTGATAAATTAGGTCACCTTGCTTATGACTGCCCCGACAGACTCCTGAAACTGCAAGAGATTCATGAGAACGATGATGACGAGACACAAGAAGCAGAGGATTTAATGATGCACGAAGTCGTCTACATACATGAGAAAAAGGTCAAACCAAACAAGTATGAGTACAAAACAGACACAGCCAATGTTTGGTACCTCGACAATAGTGCTAGCAACCATATGACAAGAAACAGATCGTTCTTCAACAAAATAGATGAGACAGTCACAGGACAGGTCCGATTTGGAGACGATTCACGGGTCGACATAATGGGAAAGGGATCTATCTTGTTCATTAGCAGGAACGCTGAGCAGAAAGTTTTGGCCGATGTATACTACATACCAAAGCTGAGAAGCAACATTATCAGTCTTGGACAAGCAACTGAGTCAGGCTGTGAAGTCCGGATGCTAAACAGCACACTGACACTCCATGATCAGAAAGGAAATCTACTCGTAAGTGCCACCAGATCAAGAAACAGACTCTATAAAGTGCTCATGGAAGTTGAAACCCCCCAATGTCTGCAACTTTGTTCTGTCAAAGACTCAACAAAATGGCATGAGAGACTAGGACACATAAACCCTGAGACAATCAAAAGTATGATCAAAGAGAAGGCTGTTACAGGCATACCAAGTCTGACGTTTACAAAAGAAACCTGCGAATCATGTTTGCGAGCAAAACAAACAAGACAAGGATTTCCTCAAGCCACATCTTTTCGGGCAACAAAACCCCTAGAGCTCATCCACGGTGACCTTTGTGGACCCATAACTCCTACCACAGCAGCTCACAAATGCTATATATTTGTCTTGATTGATGATCACTCTCGTTATATGTGGTCATTACTCCTAAAAGACAAAAGCGAGGCTTTCGAAAAGTTCAAGACATTCAAGACATCAGTAGAGCAAGAAACAGGAATGAGAATTAAAACCTTTCGAACTGACAGAGGAGGAGAGTTCACTTCACATGAATTTCAAGGTTTCTGTGAGAATTTCGGCATACAGAGGCATTTAACAGCACCCTACTCACCCCAATAAAACGGAGTTGTAGAGAGACGTAACAGAACACTGCTAGAGATGACAAGGAGCATTCTCAAACATATGAATGTACCAAATTTCTTATGGGAGAAGCTGTTAGACATGCGACTTATGTGATCAATAGAGTAATAACAAGAGCTCTAGCAAAACAGACTCCATACGAAGTTCTAAAGGGGAAGAAGACAAATATTACTCACTTAAGGGTATTCGGGTGTGTTGGGTATGCACGAATAGAAACACCATATCAAAGAAAACTAGATGACAGATCACGCACCTTGGTACATCTTGGGACAGAACCTGGATCAAAGGCATATCGCCTTCTTGATCCAACAACTCGTAAGATCGTAGTAAGTAGAGATGTGGTATTCAACGAGAACAAAAGTTGGAAGTGGAGTAATGCATCTGATGATAGTAGGGAACCTGGTATGTTCATACTCACCTTTGGAGACACAGGTAACAATGGCATCAGGGATGCACAAGAAGATGACGCAGTTCGAGAGTCCTCTGAGGCCGATACAAGAGACGATTCTCGTAACATAGTAGAAAAGGAGACCCCAGAAGTCATTGACGTCTCAGATGATGAAGAAAGTGATGAGCACACAACCATCTTACGAAGATCACAGAGAGATAGAAAAGCACCAAGCTACTTAGACGACTATGTCCTCTTAGCAGATTTTGAAGGAGAACGCTTACTTCTCGGGATAGATGATGAGCCGTGGGATTACAGAGAAGCTATGGAACTCAAAGTATGGGAGGATGCGTGTGGCGATGAAATCAACTCAATAGAGAAAAACAATACATGGTTCCTGGTAGACCTTCCCCACGGGGCAAAAGAGATTGGGCTAAAGTGGGTATTCAAAATGAAGAGGAACTCAGATGGCAGCATAAACAAGTACAAAGCTCGGTTAGTTGCAAAGGGGTATGTGCAGCGACATGACATAGATTTCGACGAAGTGTTTGCCCCGGTAACTCGTATAGAATCAATACGTTTTATAATTGCTCTTGCAGCCTCTAATGCGTGGGAAATACATCACCTTGATGTTAAAACAGCTTTTCTACATGGGGAATTGTTAGAAGATGTCTACGTGAGTCAGCCTGAGGGATTCATAGTCAGAGGGAGTGAGACCAAAGTCTATAAGCTAAAGAAAGCTCTCTACGGCTTAAGACAGGCTCCCAGAGCATGGAACAATAAGTTTAATCAAATTTTGAGAGGCTTAGACTTTGTCAAGTGCTCAAAGGAGCCCTCCATCTATCGAAAACATGAGAAAAAGGATTTACTTGTGGTAGCTGTATACGTGGATGATCTTCTTGTGACAAGGTCGAACGTTAATGTGATCTCAGCGTTTAAACAAGACATGGCACACAAGTTCGAAATGAGTGATCTAAGGAAGCTAACTTATTATTTAGGAATCGAGGTGGATCAACGAGAGGAAGGAATCACCCTGAGACAAGAAAGATATGCTTTGAAAATACTAGAAGAGACCGGTATGAAAGATTGTAACCCAGTTCATGTCCCGATGGACCAAGGCCTAAAACTTTGCAAAGCACATAAGGAACGCTCTATAGATGAGAAACAGTATCGAAGAAACATTGAATGTCTGAGATATTTACTGCATACAAGACCAGATCTCTCATATAGTGTGGGTATTCTGAGTCGTTATATGAGAGAGCCAAAAGAGTCTCATGGAGCAGCTTTGAAACAAGTATTAAGGTACTTGCGAGGGACAACTACTTACGGTCTTACCTTCACAAAAGGAAACAAGACTGGTTTAATTGGGTATAGTGACAGCTCTCACAACGTGGATGAAGACGACGGTAAAAGTACTGCAGGACATGTTTTCTATTATAATGATTGCCCAATAACCTGGTGTTCACAAAAACAAGAAATTGTTGTGCTTTCATCATGCGAAGCTGAGTTTATGGCAGCAACAGAAGCTGCGAAACAGGCAATTTGGCTACAAGAGCTGCTGCAGGAGATTATTGGAGAAGAGAGCAAGAAGGCAACGGTACGGGTTGACAACAGATCGGCTTTGGCACTCACAAAGAACCCTGTGTTTCACGGACGGAGCAAGCATATACATTGTAGGTTCCATTTTATAAGAGAGTGTGTCGAAAATGAGCTAATTGATGTTGAACACGTTCCCGGGAGCAAGCAAAGAGCTGACATCTTGACAAAAGGATTAGGGAAGATCAAATTCAGAGAGATGAGAGACATTCTTGGAGTATACGAAGTGAAGGAGAGCAATTTCAAGCTTAAGAGGGAGATTGTTGGACTAAGCTTGAAAGAGAAGCAAGCCTAAGAGAAATAGAAAGATTGAGATATGTTTAATAAAGATTTAAACATATCTCATAAGAGAGATAAGATTAGGTTTCAGTTTTCCTATGAAGAAAAGGATTTGTATAAACTCTTATAAATACATGTAGTTGCCGATCTTGTGGTAATACATTAAGAGAGAGAGAGATTAAGAGTTTGAGAGAGAGAGATCTTTAGTTTTGAGGTAGTTTCTAAAGCAATAAAACAGAAGTTTGTTTTTACATAGGTTGTCTGATTCTATAAATTCAACATCACGGCGGTGTTTGTTAGCTGCAACTTGCATTCGTTGTTGAGCTTTTAGCAAGTTCTCACGGAGTTGTCCCAAAGCCTCGTCTCGATCTTGCAGCACTGCTTCCACTGCTTCCACCGCTGTAGAGATATCGCCATAGCACAACAACTTAGGCGGGTCTCTGCCGTAGAGAACCTTGAAAGGAGTTGATCCCAAGGACGAGTGGAATGACGTGTTATACCAATAATCTGCCCATAGCAACTATTTCACCCATGATTTCGGTTTCTCTCCTGCAAAACAGCGTAGTAAGTTTCGGGACACCTGTTAACCACCTCAGTTTGGCCGTCACTTTGAGGATGATACGCGGTGCTCTTATTCAATGAGGTACCCTGAAAGGTAAAGAGAGCTGCCCAGAATTGACTCACAAACACTTTATCGCGATCTGAAACCATCTTTTCTGGGAATCCATGAAGTCTAACCACCTCTTTGATTAAGATTTCAGCCACTGATCTTGCCATGAAAGGGTGTTTTAATAGCAAGAAGTGAGCATACTTGCTAAGTTTATCCACCACGACCAAGATAACATCAAAACCCTGAGAGATGGATAGGTCTTCGATGAAATCCAGACTTATCTCTGACCAAACTTGAGATGGCACTGGTAAAGGACAGAAGTAGGCCTGCTGGAGACACTTTGTCTATTGTTTCACTTCTAATCATATGATGTCTTTTCTTACTATTAAACTAATTTTGTGAAGCACGTTTTGTGTTGAATAACAGAGTTCTCTTTACTTATTTTGTGAACAGAAAGCTACACACTTTGAAGAATATTTAGTGATGGTTTTTTTTTAATATAATTTGAGTAGCAACTTTTACGGCAGAATCAGTCTTTGGTTTTATCCATAGACGACGTATAATTCTTTAATGGATAGTAGAAGTGAACTTGTGTAGTAATTTCGTCCACCTTAGGTGAAAACTTCTGTTTGGATTCTTTTCTAGAATGTGGCACTCAGTTGAAGCTGCACACAAAACAGGTAAAGAAACAGAACGTATTATCTCTTACGAAAAGAGCACGAGGTTTGAACTTCTAAGCTGATGGGTCTTATGGATATATGACTCTAACACAAATATAACACTGTTGACGGTTTCAATTTTTAGAACACAGGCAATATTTCTTATTAGATGATTAGAAGCATGTTTTTCCTCTGTTTCCACATGTTGTAGATAGTGGCATGTTCCACCAGTTTCATTTGGGTTATGTTCTTTTTTCTTGCGAGATAAGCTTTCACTAAATCTAAAATCGATTAATTACGTTGTAGAACTCCATCCTATACTATGGACAGTTCAAATCTTGAGAGATCTGCATTATAACTCGGTGATCATTGTCTCGGACTGCCATTAAACAATTGACGTTCTCTCCAAGCCGTTGGAATGCAATTAATTTTCCAATTGCCTGTTCCAATTTCCAAGCTCTTTCGAGTTGGTGTCTCGTAATTCCAATACCATGAGACATGGCCAAGAGTGTTACTAGTAATAGTCGGGTTCAGCCTTACCTTGCGATAGTATTTTGGAGATTACATCAAAACTTAATTCTGCTGCAAATTAAACGCTTAAATTGTAAACAACCATCAAATACTCTTCAGGGTGTGTTATTTGCTTTACACAAATGTAAAAAGAAATCGGTCTTTTCAAAACAATAAGGTGCTACAAAGACATTTTGGTCCCAAAATACTTAACAATCCAAAAAGTGACATAAAATGACTTGAAGTAAAAACAAGAGAAAGGTCATTCATCTTCAATCTACTTAGAGTATGATTATCCCATAGTTTTTAAAACTAGGGTTCTGAAAAAAATTATATTATTATTTTATTTATTTATTATAATTTAATTAAATTTAAAAGATTCAACCAATAACAAAGAGATAAGTGTAGAACTCCACCAAATTATGAATTCTAAAAACTGTTTTTTTAGAACTTTTTTTTTCTTCTCTTTTCACTTTTTATTTCTTTAATTAAAAAAATGATCAGAACCTCCTTTTAAACACTTTCAATAATCATGCTCTTAGAGCATGTCCATCGTTCAGATACCACCCAAAGAGATCTGAACAATAAAATATAAGTATTTTTTAATTTATTTATTTTTTATTTAAATTTTAATATTAAAAATAAATTGAATCAATCATAAAATGACACATATTCAGATATAGGTTCTATAGACTTCTCACACCAGATATGATTCTGGTTTCTCTCTCCTTCTTTTTCTTTTTTTTTCAATTTTTTTATAGATGAGATACTCTAGCACAACCCTGCGATGGGGTTGCTCTTAGCTTTCTCTCAAATTTCCAACTTTTGCGACTTTCAAGCTAAGGGCAATCTGTGCACACCAAATCTTCTTTTTGTAGACGCCATCTGTCCCAAAATCAAGTATATCACCGTCCCAAATAACCACCATCTTTCCACCATACCACAATCTCTAACACAATCATTAGCAGGGATCTCAGGAGGTCCTCCCAAACCCTTTCACACATCTCCATGCTTACCTACCTCAGTGTCATAGCAAAAACTTTTTAATTGATTTTGACCTTCTAGAAACAACCAAATCAGCTATAAGAAGAATTATTTCTTCCCACAAAACGGCCATCTTTCCACCATAATCAGCCAGTTCACCACGACTAAACACAGGCAGTCCTTTCAAACCCATCAAACGTTTCCACATGCCGACATCAGTGTCATACCATCTGAATACTCCGTTATAAACAGAGTACAAAACATTCTCCATCACAAAATTGATTTATAATCAGGATTTTTGTGCTTAATATGTATATATTATTAGATAGGGTTTGACGAATGAGCATAAGACCATCTCCATTGCAGGTATGAGGATGGGTCTTTAATGAATAAAAACATTTAAAAAAAATTAAAGTAGGAAAGAGAGTGGAGAAACGTTTGTACTTACAGAACTTTATAGAACCGTATCTCATCTTTTTTTTTGTATGTGTTCAGTTATAATTGGTTCATTTTAAAAGAAACAAAATTACTTTTAATTCTTTAACTAAATCATAATAAATAATTATTATTTAAATTTTAAATACCCTTTAACCGATGGAAATGCCCTAAGTACTACAATTCTTGTATTTTTTTTTCCTTTATTCACCAATATTTAGAGGTATTTCACAAACTTGTAAGAAAATAACTCAGCTGTGGGCTTAAAATACTGAATATATTTGAACGTGAGATTTCTTACTTTGCAAGAAGAGCCAATGAGAAAAAAACTTAAGACGAAGAGAAGACTTTCTTGTTTTTAGATGATTTTGAACTTCACATTACAAAGAAAAATAAGAAAAAAAGTTGAAACATCACAAAGAACTCGATCCACAACGTTTTCTTCCACACCACGTTTTCGATATACCTTTGTAGGCCATCTGATCATTGTCGAATCAAGTGAATTTACTTAATCACCTCGTGACACACGGAATAACGAATGATGGTTTAGTTCTAAACTCCATCAGAGAAAGTAGAGATCATGTCAATTTGATACAGTGGCATCGCAACGAAGTTTATGTTCGTGTCAAATCATGTTTTCTGTATTGTTTTTGTTTTTTAATTTGATGAAGACTATAAGATGGAAAAAAAAAGAGGACTTCGTAGATTATTGGATATGTGGGTTGTTTACAGACGGAATGACGGTAAAAAAAAAAAAGAGCACTAAACGAGATAGATGTTTCTTGTTGGAGTAAGGATGGAAGAAACAAGAAGTGAAAATGCATGATGTGGTTCGTGAGATGGCTCTATATTCTCTGATCTTGGAAAGCACAAAGATCATGAATTGTGTTCGGTTACGTGCAATACCAAAATTGAAGAACTGGAGAGATGTGAGAAGCATGTCACTGATGAAAAATGAGATTGAAAAGATATGTCCTCAACTTACAATTCTCCTCCAAAAACACAGAAATTGGTAAATATTTCAGGAGGAAGAGTTCTTCTATTTCAGAGTTGGTCTCCTGCTATTGTCATAAACAAACATAAAAATGTTTACAAGAGTTTAAAAGGCTTAATACATCTGAACTTGGGTAATACCCGTGGAATAAAAACCTCATTCTGCTGCAAAATTAAACACTCAAATTGTAAACAGTCATCAAATACTCTTCAAAGTTTGTTGTTCTCTTTTCACGAATAAAGCATAGAGAACTCATTCAATTCAAACGTGCTTCGAAAAATAAGCTTTAACAAATCCAAAAGTGACATCAAGTGTTTAGAAGTGAAAAAAGATTAAAAAAAAAAAGTCATTCATTCATCAGACACTAACAGCAAGGACCTTGACGAGTTCAGATGATGTAGGAACTATCAGCATATTATTATCAAACCACTCAACTTTCCCCCTAATTTCACTACTTGTGGGCTTTTCAAGCGCAATCACCCCACACGAAATCTTCGTCTTATTATAGAAGCCAACTTTCTCATTCTCATAGTATAACCTTTCACTTAATGACAAAACCGCCATCTTTCCACCATAATCAACCAATCTAACACGACCATCAGGAGGGGAATCAAGTTTTCCTATCAAACCCTTCACATCTCTCCATATGCTGACATCAGTGTCATACCATCTCAATCTTCCGCAATAAAAAGCGTATATAACATTATCTATCTCGCAATAAGAATCAGTAAACATATAAGCACCCACCAACCAATGAACGATGTCCCATCTACGTTTCTTGGAATCGTAAGCAAACAGCCCTGTGTCACTCTTGAAGTGGAATTTGCCGTCGATAAATCCGCTTTTGGAGCTTTTAAGATAGTTTTGTGTCTGCATGTAAGGGAAGCGCTCAAGATTCCAAGTTTGTGTTTCTGTGTCGAACACCTCCAACAAGATCTTCGAACCGGGACCGAAATATTTGTCGTTTCTTCCTGCTACATATATCTTTTTATCAAGAACGCTAGCAGAAAGTGACGATTGCTTCACGCGCAAGCTTGGAGCTTCCCGCCACGTGTGAGACACGCAATCTAGAATCCAGACGCTTGTGTAAGGCTTCCGACAGAATGGCTCGGCTCCGCCAATGTTATAGATACTAGAACCAACCGCCACGAGATTTGAAAAGTGCGCAGGAGGAGAATCGGGAATAGGGACTAAAGCCAAAACATACCCACTTGATGACTCGCTGTCTTTGGTTAGGTTTTGGTCAGGTTTCCGACAAAGGGTGTACCAAAGATTAACACCAGAGACCGATAAGCACACATAGAGACAAATCTCGTTGTTGCTCAAGAGAGACCGGTCCTTGTAAAGATCCGGTGAAGCAAGTAGAGATCGAAACCGCTTGGAGACGAGGGAGAGAGTTGGATAGTACAGTCTTGAGACGCGTGCGAATAAACTCAATAGCAAATCATCTGGAAGCGACGGTACTGCGGTTGACCGTATCGTCGAATCCTTCGTCTTCGTCGTAGTTGATGTCTTCCTCTTCTTCTCCAAGGACATCATGGATGGAATTAAAGAGACGAAATCGCCAAAACCCCAAAAGAGTTGTGCTTATATACGACTTGCATAATTGGGTTTGGCCAAATTTAGTTATGGGCTTTATTTATAAATTATGTACTTTAATGGGCCTTAATAAATTTTAACAAGAGTTTTTCTTACTCGGCAAGAAGAATGTTTAAGTACAGACTGTACAGTAGTGATCAATGTAAATAACAAGCCAAAACATAGCCACCTCACTTGGTGTCTTTGGTGTAGAACGTGTTTTCCACTACATGAGCTATCAACCTCATAAGTTTTGTTCCCCGGCCAGCGCAGGGTAGCAGCTAGTAGTCCAAGATAATCAGGGGAGATGCAGATTAACTGAACTCAGTTTCATTTGTTGGGTTCTAATCAAAACTATTAATGGAACCCTTAACAAGAAACAGTTCGATTACTCTCTTATTACTCTAAACTAAAAAGGTTTCACAACAAATCGCTACTACTTTGCTGATCAGCAGCAGTTTCGTTATCAGAAACAAGTTTCTTCAACATCTTCTTCTTAACAACTTTCTCGAACTCAGTTCCTGACAACGACAAAACCTGGTTCAACAACAGTCTCACTCCACTTCTCTTCACCAGCTCATATCTCGGCTTGATCCTCTCCTGCAAACTGTACCCGAAGAACTGCGGAAACTTCACCAGCTCCGATTTAGGATAGTCCATCGTCTGAAAGTAATCCCATTTCGGCATCAGATTCTCTTTCAAGCTGAAAGTATACAATGCTCCATATCTAGAGATCATTATCCCAATCTCCTCTATACCATAACCCTTTTCAAGAAAGAACTCAGTCACAGGCTTCAAATTCGACTCAATGCTTAGTCCAAACGTTTGTGGACATCGGTGAAGGAGAACCGCAACGTCCACGTTTAGCGACTTAAAGTACTTCATTGTTGGACGTAGCTTGTCTTCCACGCTGTAACTCATGATGTTCGGACACCGAGTCAAGATTTTCCCAATCTGTTCTTCAGAGAGACCAGTTTGAGTTAAGAACTCAACAGTTGAAGTGAGTTTCTGTCGGCTGTAAGTTAAGATAGCTGGAAAACGGTAAATGATCTTGGCCCATTGGTTCTTATCAATACCTAACGTCTCCAGGAAGGCCATTGTCGGTTTGAGATTATCTGTTAAGCTTATCCCGCAAATCTGTGGACGTTTGCAGAGGATTGTTGGGATATCTGACTTTGGGATTCCAAGGTCTAGAAGGAACTCAACGACCGGTTTGATCTTCCCGTCTAAGCTGTAATAAGGAAACGCTGCGAACTTCCGAGTGATGGTTTTGATCTGCTCGAGGTTTAAACCGAGGTCGAGAAGGTAAAGTGTTTGAGGACGTAATGCACCTTCTGTGTCGACTTCGCTGACACGAGACACGGCTTTAAGTTTCCGAGTGTCTGCAGCTGAGTCTGTTAGACCACGAGGTTGTGTGACTGGAGCTGGAGATGAAGAAACGGGTCTAGCTTCAGCTGGTGGTGGATCAGGGAAGCTTACAACGAGGTCAGAGAGAAGATCACCGTGCTCTTCATGAAGTTGTTCAAGGTAAGGAATGAGAGAATCTCGTATCTCAAGTGTAGTAAGCTCTCTTCCTGTTAACAGTTAAAAACATCAAACGTTCTCAAGTGTGGTAAAGCCTCTTGCTTTGATGTAAGCTTAAAGAAGATAAAAAGATGCGAACCTACGAGGTATCTGGCTTTATGAACAGAGTGGAGTCTAGAGACTAAATGGTCAATGAACTGATCGGATTTGTTGATAATCCTAACGGAGACGCTGTTGCTAAGTCCTTGCTTCTTGAAGAATAGAGTTAAAACAGCTTTAGCTTCTTCTTTCTCTGCTGCAATCAGGTTCGGAGGCACAGGTCTTGCGCTATACTCAACTCTATTCTTTAAACGAAGCCCTATAAACAAACCAGATTGTCTTCAAATTGGGGGAAAAAGATAAGATCTTTATTCTCCAAAGTATCATTTTTTATCACTCACCAAACGTTTCTTGTCGGAAAGAGAGTCTTCCCGTGAACCAAAGCTGTCCCCTGCAGTTACTAGAATCAAATGCAATCAGAGACTCAAGATAACTGAATCTACTCATAAGAGCTATTGAAGCAGATTCATATTCATACTCCACGCCATAGTAAAAGTAACACAGACCAAAGTGAAGCTGTAGTAATAATCTAACCTCGTACTGGGGTTGTGTCTTCTAGCGATGAAGAAAATCTCCGACGGTCCTAACTGACTAAAAGTTTGCATAACTTTGTTCTCTACCTCTCTTCCAATATGGAGTCAAGTAACTAAATCCACTCTGAAATTTCGAAAGAGAACAACTTAAGAAAGAGAGAGATGATAAAGGCATAAAGCAGCAGGATGAAGCTAAGAATCGCAACATTTTCATCGCAGAAAGATAGAACCCAACAAAAAAGGACTCACCTTTCGTTGTGAAACGTGGCTGGTGTGAAACTTCCGCGTGGAAAAATTACAACTTGGAACGATGTAATTCAGATAGAACCCCTCGAGGTACTGAGAAATTAAGATCTTGAATTGACATGATTGGAGACGAGTTAAAACTGGCGATTTCATTAAGATAAAGAAGTCTATTATGTAAACTTCTTTGGGCCTGGGCCCAATTTTATAAAGGCTTGGGCTTCATTTTCCCCTTTTAAGCTCTTCTTCACCGACCAAACCAAATCAAGCATCATTGATGTTCACACTAAGTAGTTTTAACCTGTCTGAAACGAGCACATGTGTCCAGTACAGATTCAATGAGGCTTACGAAACCTTTGAGTTAGTGTTGGATTCTTCAGCTTTTGATCAGGATTATCAACAATAGCTTTGGTGCTGCTAAAATTGCTTATGAAGGAACACTAAGTTGCAGGAGATTCATTCACACGAACCTTCTCTTGATGACATGACAACAAATCTGCTAGCCTCTTCTTCAGGTCTTGTGCAATAGCAGGACAGGCTAAGAATATATCCACCGATCTAACGACTCCTTTTCGCTCAATATCTCTGAATGCTGACGCCACGCTTCTCGCAATCATATCTCGGTGGGTTGTGTCATAATTGTCCACAAGATGAAGTAAGAACTCAAGTAAAGAGCGAGTGATGTGTGGATACTGTGGTATTGACCATACCATCAACAAAGCAGCAGGTTCGACATTCATGATATTATCGTCGAAGAAGAGCCAGTCGTAAAACAAAGCCAGCTTAACACTTCCTTCAATGTGATGGTTTTGTCTAGAGAGTTCCAAAAACCAACCTATAACAGCCCATCTTGGCATGATCTCTGATCTAATGATTTCGTTAGTTGGATGAATAACACAGCAGATGAATCGGACAATGTCTATCAAAAGTGTTTCTTTTCCATTACCTACAAGAAACTTCTTCAAGAACCATATCTGATGCCGCTTATGGCTTCCGAATTTCACATTCCCAAGGAGAAACCGTAATTGAGTTTCCATCTCAGGAGTGATCCGGAGAAAGAAGTATCTACTTGAAGTCTTTAACTTGTAAATACTCGAAATGTCTGAGACCAAACCGTTCCAAATCTCTTTAAATTCCGACAAGTGAACAAGATCCTGCAACAACCGACCAAGATCTCTTCCGATCTCCAAACTCAAATCCATCTGCTCTCTAAACATTTTGACACAAAACTTAATCTCTAACCTCTTCACATTCTCCAGTTTCACAAAGCCTGAGACTTTACAATGATCAGCTAATAAACGAAGGAAACTAAACAGACCACTAGTCAAAACCAATGGCACATCTTCAAGCAAACAATCCCACTCCTCAAGAAACAAACTCACCAACTCAGAACAAAGCCAAACACTCTCATCACCATACTCTCCATTCCCTATTCGTCTAAGCAAAGACACAAGCAACTCCTCAAGCCCTACACTCGAAACACTAACCATCTCCTTCGTTACCCACATCAGCTGTATCTTGACGGAATCAACGAGCTTATCGTAGAGTTCAAGAACGATAACAACAAGCAAACTAGTGAAGAACGCATACCCATCAGTGACGAGAGCGTGTAAGTGCTTGATGTGGGTTTTAGAGGAACTGGGATCGCTTAAAACACCAAAGACTATGGCTTTGTTGAGTTCAAGATACTCTTGTGGGTTTGGGATTTGTAGGGAGAAGGGTGGAGTTAGTTTCGGTTTGAGAGACTCGTAGGCTTGACGCAGTGACTGTTCGAGCTGGTTCTCGGTTTCGTGTAGAGAGACTCGGATCAGTTTCGACGCAGCCAAGCGGTTTCCGTTTTCCATTATCTTAAGTCGGAAGTGAATCGGCGATGTGAGAGAAGAGAGTCGACGAGAGAGAACCGAACCGAACCGACCATCGTTGTTTTGTAATGTTGCGGAAAAACTAAGGGTTTAGTTTGTAATTTTGACTTTTGTTTTTCTTTTCTTTTTTCTTAAAATCTAATTTTGACTTCTTTTTTTTATAAACAACTCTAATCGCAAAATGTCTTATAATCTTTCTTTTTTTTTTCTCATACTTTTTCAGCCAATTAAAACAGGATTATAGTAGGATTAAAGTAGGTTCTAAATAAGTTTTGAAAAAAAAATTAATAACAAAAAAAGAAAAAATGATAAGAAGGAGAAAGAAAAATCTTTAAATAAACATATTTTAGAACATCTCAAATGGTGAAAACTCTTTTAAAGTATGTTAATAATTTAATATTAATATCTTCAATATTATTTAGTTATATAAATAAATAAAAAATCTAAGTCAATAATAAAGTGACATCTGGCAAATTAGTTTTAGATCACTATGTAAAGAGACGATTTTACACTTTCAGATTCTACACTTTCTCACTTTCTTTTATATTTTTTTAGATTAAATAAATGATAAGAATTTTTTTTTAAGAATCTCCGTTAGAGATGGTGTTAGAGCAGTTGCATCGTATTTGCATCGCACTGTATTAAATATGATATCTCAAAAATTAAATTAACAGAAAAGTTAAAGTAAGAGAGAGATATAGAGACGATATCTCCGTCCATAACTCTTTAGATACCATTTGTAGATAGATGTTAAATTGCATATAGTTTTAGTTTTTTAAAAATAATAAATTTTAATTGATTCATAAAATGTGTCAAATTAATATTTTTTATATTATATATACTAATATTGGATTCTGACATAAGGGTGTTCTTAAAACCTTATTTCTAAAAATCATGATATTTCCTTTATTTATACTAGTTCAATTTTTTAAAATTTAACTAAATCATAAACAATATTAAAATATAATATAAAATTATAAAAACTTCATTTTAAGATTTCAGAGATAATCATATTCTTATGTTTAGGATTGAATAGGAGAGAACGACCTCCTTTGAAATAATGATTTTTCTCTTTGATAATGTTTTGATAAATAAATTCTGTTTATTTAGGAGAAATATTAGCATTTCTTTGCTAACAACTTGTATTAGTATCTATAATATAAAAACTAACAACTTGTAACCATTTGAGGTTTGTTGAACACCAGCATCATCGATTCACAGCATAGAGAAAACAACTGAAACAAGACACAATTCAGTCGCAATATTGTTTCAAAAGTCACAAAATTTGTACACGGACTTAGCTTAAAACAGTTTTTCTAGAATTCTTTGAATCCCATGCTTCAAAATTTTTGAAGCTACACGAAAATGTCTGATTTCTTTTACTTCCTTTGCCTTCAGCAAAAAAATAATATACTATATGAGAGATCCAAGTAGATACTGACCTCGAAAGTAGCAGAAGGTAACGAAAGTTTCTTGACATTTTTAATGCCACTCATAAGTTTCCACACACTTCGAAATCGCATAACGACATCATTATCTGGGGTTCTTATTCGATTGATATAGCATTACCTTAACGTTGACGACAGCCTCAACTTCATTTTAAGGTAAAGCGACTTGAAGTATTAAAAGAAATGCTCTTCGGATATGGGCCATATGGCGATCCTAGAAAACCCGACTTAGTATCACCCCGACCTTTCCGCTGGAGAGTTTCTATGTATAATTCTTCAAGCAAAGGGAGGGTAGGAAGAAGCATCTCAAGCTTATCCGAAAAAAGCCAACTTCAAAGACAAAGGAAGTATTCAAGTAAACAGCGAGTGACTGCGTAATGACCATACCATCATCTCTGGATGCGGCTTATGGCTTCCTAGTGATTTGGAGAAAGATATATATGTACATGAAGTCGTAAACTTGTAACTACTTGACATGTTTAAGACCAAACTGTTCCATACCTCTCTGAACTCAGAGACATGACCCAGGTCCTGCAATAACTGGACAAGATCTTTTTGAATAAAATATTAGCGAGAGGCTGTACATTAACTTATTAATGCCTATTGATTCATCAACAAGTATCTGTTTAGGTTGAATGGTTGATGAACATTAAACTAAATTACTAGTAATTATCTCAGTCTCATACACAAACTCCTCTGTTTTGGTTGATAAGCATTAAACTAAATTTAGTAGTAATTATCTCAGTCTCATACACAAACTCCTCTGTTTTGGTTTAGAAATCAAAACAAAGCAGTTAAAATCTTTCAGACTTTTCCTAAAACATTAAGTCAAAGTACTGAGTCTACTTCCCTATACAATTAATCACACACCAGGAAGTGAACACCACAACTCGATAACTCTCACTGCAGAGACTCACCATCTTCACCACAAGTTCAAAATAATCACGAGGCTTACAATTCGTTTTGGCATATATCTTCATCTCCTTCAAACGCGGGAAAGACTCAAACATACGCTTTATCATTTCCACCTCACTCTTTGTTCCTCCAAAACTTTTAATCTGTATCTTTTTCACTAGACGAGAAATGACCCAACGATCCTTGTCCTCCCAGGAAATGCAGTCCCAAAAAGAGAGATGCTGAAAGCACAAAAGATACAATTAATAAGGGACTTCGAAGAATGATCTCTCTCTATGGTAATGCGTTTTGGAAAAGTGAGTACCTCTAGAATTATAGTTTCTAGATGTGGACAGTTCTCTAGGAGAACCGGCATTGCTTTCCACTTCACTGACCTCGTCCAGTCACTCCCAAGAAGTCCTAAAGTTTTGAGGTTATTGAACACCGGTATCGCTTCACAGCATGCAGACAACAACTGAAACAAGAAAAAAAACAGTTATACTTAATAAATAACATTGGCTTTGATTTGATTTCATGCTACAAGAGAAAACAAAATATATATAAAAACTTACGTCGAGAGTTGCAGAAGAAAACGTAAGTTTCTGAACATTTCTTATGCCACTCATGAGCTTCCACAAATTTCCACATCTCAGAGGAACATAATTCCCTAACGCATCATTATTTGGATCTCTTTCTAGCATGATTCGATACTCAATTACATTAAGGTGCACTACAGCCTCAACCAAATTTGTCAAGTTAACTTTTGGATAGTCCTCCGCAACATCATGAGAAGAATCAAGGTAAAGCAGATTTGGAGTATCAAAAGAGATATGTCTCTTTGGACTTTGCGCCTTGGGAGAAAAACTGAAGGAGTGTATAGTTAGCTTCTTGAGGCTTGCACTTGACACGGTATCACAACCTTCCCAATAAATTCTTCCTATGTATAATTCCTCAAGCACAGGGAAAGCAGGAAGAAGCATCTCCAGCTTATCCGAACAAATCAAATCTCGGGTAAACGTTAGAGTTTTAAGCATTGGTAAGAAAGTGCATTCAGCTCCAGGCCACCAAAGAACTTGGCTTAGTTTCAGATTGACTAGTGTCCTACTGACGAACATCTCTTGAGGCAAATAATACGTAGGATCATCAACACCATCTTCACTATATATAAAAAGTTCAAGGTCCGAAACACCACGATGCAGCACATTACATATCCAACGATCCAAATGATCTGGATGAACATGGTTTTGACACTGGAGTGAGACTTTCTTTATGGGAGAATCACAGTGCAAAGCTAACACCCTATCTATAAAACCCACAAAGCTCCGCATAGTTCCGTAGTACTCTTCAGGATCAGAATCGTAGTACTCTTCAGGATAAGGATATGGCCACATGAGATGAGCTTTCACCACCTCCTTATGAGAATGAGAATGGATGTCAAGATTAGGGACAAACGCAAGAAGATTGCGCCACCTCTTGGAGAGAACCGATGTCAAAGCAGCATGTTTTGTCGGAAGGAAGGACAAAATATGACAAAGAACATCGTCTGGTAGATTGCTAACACGATCCATTATACTTTGTAATCGGTTTCGACGCAACAAAGCGGTTTCCTTTCCGTTTATCCCGTTTGAAGTCAATCCATGAAAGGGTTTCTAAGAACTCTTTTTGATTTCTCTTTTGCTGTCTCTCTTCTCTCTCTACCTCGATTCTCTTAGTCTTGTTCTTTTTAGGTTAATCATAAGTTGAAGAGACCTCCTTATTATATAGAAGCCAACGATGAACTCATGTTGTCCTTTTCCCTTGTTTGCAAGACTAACAAATAGAAAAGGCAAAACATAAGTGAACTGGATTTAGGTCATAACAATGATTAAGGCCCATCTTCTTCACAATCGAGGTAACGAGTTAGATTTTGTATAGGATAATTTGAAAACTACCCTCTTTATAGTTTTGAAGTTGAAAAATACACTTCTTTTCTATTCTTTTTAAAACTACTGTTTCTTAAATGTAAAAAAAAAAATTTATTCTGATTTTAATTAGAAGTTACATATTTTTATAACTCAAATTCAAATTCGAAAATATTATTATTATTTATGTCTAAGATAAATACATGTTTAAGATATAAACATATTATTTACTATTTTTATTTTAAAATTAGATTAGGACCCGTGCACTGCACGGGTTTTTAATTTAAGTTATTATTTGTAATTTTTTTAAAAAAAATTTGATTTTTAAAAAACTAAAAATAAAAAAAAATTCTTACACTTCTTTGTGAAATTCGAACCTATTTGATCCAAATTCAATATTCACATATCGTATGAAAAGATAAGTCTACTTCCATATTCCTGATGTCAAACTTGAATTTTCAATTCTTTTGACATTTGATCATATCCAGTCTAAGTATGAGCAAATAATAATACGGCGATGAAAAACTCACTTGTAAGACAAAGAAAGGGAAATGAAAACAAAACGGACGCGAGCATGAGTCTGGGCTCAAATGGTCTCAATGATCGATTGGCTTCAGCTAGGTGATAGGTTCGTGTTTTCTAATTTAATTATTATTCTTTGGAAAATAACATATTAGTTTTTTATAATATTGTCTCTCTCAGCATATCATATATTGTTGAAAAATTTTTGATATAAAATATTTTGTAGAATATTACTGTCGTTATATTTTCTCCCTACGTTAAGAATCCGAAGTCCTGCAGTTGTAGTGACTCTCGATAGTGCGACGTATAATTGTCTGTGTGAAAATATTGGATTTAGCAAATATAAACCAAGTTTGTTTAAGCTCTGACCTTAACTCTTATTGATAGTCAAACTCGTATAGGAAATTGACGCCTTTTTAGTTTAAAAGGCCATTTTGCATCTGTTGGTATGAGACTTATTATAAGAATAAGAACCTGTTTTCCCACATGAGTTCCAGTTAGTATTTCTACTTCAATAATCCTTTTGCTTAGGTGAGTAATTAGTAACCACCAAGAAGAACTGTTTTTTCGCCAAAGGGTTTGCTTGCTGCATCTGGATCTCGCGTGGAGAGTACATCTCGAAGAATCCTATCAAGAGCCTCAGACGCAAATCGATGGCACATAGGTGCTTCATCCCAAATGATGAGTTCTGTTTTTTCACGTAAATCTGAAAGTATGGTACCACGGTTAATGTTACACATGCTGTCTTGATGAAGTTCTATTGAAATATTGAAACGCGAATGTGCCATTCTGCCATTGGGTAAAAGTATAGCTGCTATTCCAGATGATGCGACTGGTAGTACAATTCTTCCTTATGATTTTAACCTACAGATAATTGTCTTATATACGTACGTTTTTCCGTTCCTCATGGTCCATTGAGGAAAAACAGTTTCTCTTTCTTACAGTATATCGAGTCAATAACAGCTTCATCCACTTTCTTCTACTCCCCATTTAATGTTTGTATTAACTTGGTATGCTCTTCTTCTTGTTCAAGTATGTGTTATTTAATTCAAACATAATATCTAAGATAAAAAAATAGAATAAAAGAAATAGAGTTTTAAAATAAATAAGAGAATGAGAAAATAAACATGATATTTTGTAAGCGTTTATGTTATTGTGTTTATGAAAGATTATGAGAGAGTACATACTTTTATATATATATGTGATTATCTCTAATTTTTTTGAGTTTATGATTTTTTTTAAAAAGGTAAATTACCTTTTCATTATTTTAATCAATTTTTATTTATAACTTACTATTTTGTTTGTTCTAATCCTTTTTTGTTTATAATTGAATATTTTTAAAAGGTAAATTACTTTTTCGATTACTTCTGTTTATAATTTTTTTTTATTTACTTTAATCACATTTTTTTATAATTGACTTTTTTTTTAAAAGGAAATTACTTTTTTGATTACTAATTCTATTTTGTTTATAATTTCCTTTTATGATTTTTCTTTTAAAAATAGTAATTTTATAATTTTAAATTTTGACACATGTCAAGATCTTAGATAATCAAATTGTCACTTGTCACAATCCTATTAATTACTAACTTTTAAGATTCAACTTTATATAATAAGATAACACTAATAAATAAATATATATATATATATATATATGAAATATTTATTTATCTCTTAAATTTAAATTTATCTAGTCAAAACTTAATTAATTTTAAAAATATTATATAAACAAAAAATTCCCATTTAGCATGCAAAGCAATTCCTTTTCCTCATACTTGCACCTATTCTCCCTCAGATCAGTATCAATGAAGATTGGATTGTAATGCATGTAATCTCTTATTTTTAGTGTGTTTTTTTTTTTATTTAGGGAAAGTGGAGAAGGATAATAAAATGGATTATGCAAATGTCTGCCTATTTTTAAATAAAAATATATATAAAATATTAGAGAAAATATTTGGAATATTATTTAAAAGGAAAATAAGTAAAAATTCAATTAATGTTAAATTCTATTAGATTAATTATAAATAAAGTTGCAAATAAATAATTATACCGACAAAAAATAAAATAATTATTAACATAAAAATTGGATAACTTAGTCAATTTAATTTATAACAATGTAGTTCTAAAAATGTATAAATGAAACTGTGGATTTCAAATAAGAATTTCATGTAGAAATATTTATCTAATTTTTTATTTTTATATAGCGTATTCCAATTGACATACACCAATACCATATTCAAAAAAATCTATGAATCTATTCATAATATTGAGCCTACACAGCTTATTTCCTTCAGGAGGAAGAGACGCACAGTACTTGATATCAAGATTAGGCTTTGTTGGAAGGAAGGACAAGATATGGCAAAGAACCTCGTTTGGTAGATTGCTAATACGATCCATCTCTTCTGTAAACAGTTTTGATACAACAAAGTGGTTTCCAATATCCATTATCTGTATGAAGTCAATCGGTGAGAAAAGATAAGCGATTTCTGATTCTAAAGGTAAGCCAGCCGTGCAAACCTGCAAAAGGTCTCCAAATTTTGCATTAAATTTTTTCAAGATTGAGGATTCAAATCTTTTTTTTTTAAATATTACTTGCTAACAAAGAAAAATCAGGTTAGCGTTGAAGAGAAGAAGAAAGTATACACATGTCTTTCAAGTGACTTTAAGAAAAACATTATAGACTTTTTAAAAGGAAATTAGGCTCAGTTACTATATGTTGGGATGATATTAAGTAAATAGGCATAAATGAAATTGGTTATGATATTTGTGTAATAAATGGTATATTACTTTTTCGTCTTCATGTGTACATGATCATAATTTTGATGCATAGTGTGCATGGTCACCATACTCTATAAACCATGACTTTTTTGTTAGTGCGATAGTGCGGAAATATAACTTTCCGTTAATCATATGGACAATAACCTTAATTTTATACTTCATTGTCTATTCATCCTACTTGATTATGTTCATACTATGCAAACATTTAGCAAATTATTAGTATTTTACGCATCCTACGTAGAATTAGTATCTGAGTTTCATCTATATATATATATATATATATATATATGTCAAAGTATATGTGTTATTATAATCAAAATTCCAAATCCTAAATGAATTTCTATTTCAGACGAAACAATTTTATCTATTTGCCAAGAACTTTTACATTATCTACCATAAAAGCATATACAACGGGGGTTTCTTGTTGAAATTTTAATGAATAAAAAAAGAAAAAAAAATGACGAGAGAGGATGAGAAACAGTTTTCAAATTTGAGAACTTTCTTTATAGTTGTCAATTATTCATTGGTTTAATTTTGAAATATAGAATAAAATTTAGTTAATTACTAAGATTTTACTTTACTTAAATATTAATATTTATTTTTTAAGAACTTTGTGGGATTCTCACCATTGCACATGTTCTAATCCGTTTCTCTTTATCAGTAGCTGTAATAGTGATAATTTTTGGCGAATGAAATCTTATCTATCTCGCATAATACTGCTACATATACCAAATGAAATTGACCTTTTATGAGTGAGCCAATTTCATCACGTTTTTAAACAAAACATAATTCCTTATTTGAGCCTCACAACTTCGGGATGTCATAAAAATTATATATATCTTATATTGTTTCTACATGAGATAATATTATAGTACGATATCACAGTTATGGTCAAGGCTTAAATAACGAATGTACGTGCACGTAGTCTTTCTATTTGGTCTAGGTAAACAATATTTTACATGTAGAAATATTATATACTCTATTCACTTGGAATAGAATATTATTGATGTCAAACACGTGTGAGCGTGAGGATAATATAAAATTTTCTATTTGAGAAATGGTTAGAATGTTAATTTTTTAACAGTAACTAGGTGAGAATCCGAGCAACGCGCGGATTATCATTTTAATTTTCTGTAATTTTTTTGATAAATATTTTTTAAATTTATTTAATTTTTGTTGAATCTTTATTGGTTGTTAGTAGTTATTTATATTTCTATTTTTTATTTTTATTTAGTTTGTTTTTTTCTTATATTTTATCTTATCTCATTTTTTATAAAACTTTTTAATACTAATCTTAACATTATAATAGTTTTTAAAATATATATATTGATTTATAATCTTGAATTTATTTTTATATATTTATATTTCATCATTTTTTTCAAAATTTTAAGTTTCATATATTAGATTATGTTATGTTTCTTTGCTATTTTTCTTAAATATCCTTCATTTTAATTTTGATAATTAGTTATATATTCAATTATTTACTGATTATATTTTTTATAGTTTTAAAATTCTAATTTTTCGTATATATAATGTATATATTTGATTATTTATTGATTACATCTTATATTTTATAGTTTTATTGAGCTATCTTTTTAAATTATATTAAATTCATAAAATATAAAAATATTCATTTAAATATTGATATGTATATATATTTTATATCTTCCTGATATTTTTCATTAAGTTTAGATTTTTTTATTTTTTTATTTTTTTATTTTTATGATTTTAAATAGTTAAATATAAATTAAATAAATAATTACAAATATATATTAATATGTGTCATCAAAAAGTGCTGCCACTTGTCATTCAACTGGAAAAAGCCCTTCCTCTTTTATAAATAAAGATTTTATATTCTTAATTTTGAAAACCATTAGGAATATTAAGCAAAATCACCCTTTTAAAAAAATCATTTCATTTGTTACCGTTCACAAAATTCTAAGAGAATGATTATCTCTAAGAAGCTTAAAAAAGGTTATCACAAGTTTTATATTATTTAATTATTTTTAATAATTTAGTTAAATTAAAACATTAAACCAATAATAAAAAAAGTGTAAAATAATGAAAAAATAAGAAGATCAGCAGCACAAGATTTTTAGATAGGTTATAAAACTAAAAATAATGTAAAATAATGAAAAATTAAGAAAGAGAAACAAGCAACTCTGACAAATGTTCTCATCTCATAACCTTTCATAAATAATAAAAAAAAACCCCTACTATAAGCTATCACTCATCTATTGAAATAACTATTAAATAAAATATAATTAGATAATTATATATAGACTAAGGAGTTTCAGCGTTGCTGATATTGTAAGACCATCTTTATCGGTCTGGATATATAAAAGAGTTTCTTAAATATTATTTATTAATATTTTATAATAACTCAATTATATAATAAAAATAATCTATACCACTTAGAAGAAGACACATGGAGAACTTTAATTTAAAATGGTTCTAAAATATCCCATTTTAGAATCGTTTTATAGTTCTCTCTCTTCCTTTTCATTACTTTTTAATTTTTTTTATTGTTAAAATTTTGTGTTAGAAATTAGCTATAATGATGCCCTAAATTCACTTTTTTAGAACACATTATTTCTCTTTCACTTCACTTTTTTTTAGGTTTTGAATGGTGGTGTGGGTCATGTAGAAGAAGTGCAGTTCATCTACATATACATATGTAGTTTTTTTGCTTTTAAAATGTTATTCATCATTTTTTTTATTCCACTTAATATGACGGGTAAACGACCTATTTTCCCCTCAAAACTATCATATAGCACCAAATCCACACAAAGTTACGACCTCATCTTATTTCCACATGGTTTGAAAGTTTAAAACTCAGATCTCTATATTTTTAAAGTTCGAAACCTGATTATCCATGTATTCGGTTTACTGTGTAGAAATATAATAGACCGACTATTAAAACGAATTAAAATCTCATCCAACTTAAATCTCGATAAAAAAAACCGTAACTAAACCAAATTAAACCTAATTTCAATAAGATCCAGCCCAAAAAAAATACTAACTCGCAATCCGACCCGATAGTTTTTTTCTTCTTCACCCGGGTCAATTTCTTCATCGAAAATGGATACAAAAAAGTGAGTAAGAAACCTAGAATCAAACCCCATACGTGAACAATGATGACTATCCAATGAATCCAGAGAAGAGGCCAATGCCAAAATTAAAATTGGGGAGAAAGCTTGATACCCATTTACACACCAAACACTAGTACCAGCTAAACGCAACGAAGTGGAAGCTACAATAAAGGTGGATAAGGAAGCTATTGAAATTTTCATTTTCGTATGTCTTTTCCAATTTTTTTTCCTTATGTATGTTTACATTCAGTGAAGAGAATTTATCCTATACAGACGCTACCTTAGTCTGGTAGATGATGATTATTATAATTGTTATTGTTTCTTGGTCTTTGTCTTCTCCAATCACTAATTATGATCCGACAGAAATTGATTAGAAGAATTAACCCAGAAAAAAAAAACAATAAAACCTTTCCAAAATTTCAACGAGAAAGGAGAGAGATTTCAGAAAAACGGAGAGAGAGAGAGATTAGATAATGCCTAATAGTAATTGTATTCAACAACGAGGGACTACGATGATGTAATCACCAAAGCCGCCTCTTGGTATGACTTGTTCTCTCTCTCTGTTTTTTCTTTCTTTATCAAGTTCTTCAATTTTGTAACCTTTCGTCACTTTATATTATATCTGAAATCGAATTGCTTAATAGGTTTGTTTCTAATTAGTAAAAACTGGCATGGATTTATGCTTCTGCTGCAATGTGTTCTTGATTACGGTTTGTGTTTGTTCTTCGATGTCGGTTTCCAAACTCTTTTATGTACTTAATGATAGTGAAATTAGAGAATTCTTAAAATTAATTGGTTTATCTCTGTTAGGCTTGTTTATATGATGAACACATGATGAAATTCTGCATTATATATGAAGAGCAAGAAGTTTGGTGTGGAATATCGCGAAAGAGAATTGAACCGGGTGAAGAAGAAGAAGACTGGGTCGGGTTATGAGTTTGTATATTATTTGGGTCAGATATTATTAAAATTAGATTTAATTTGGTTTAGAATCGGGTTAGGTCCAGATTTAGGTTGGATGGAATTTTAATTTGGTTTATTAGATTTCTACATAGTAAACCGAATATGTGGATAATCAGGTTTCGAACTTTAAAAATATGGAGATCTGAGTTTTAAACTTTCAAACCATGTGAAAATAAGATGAGGTTGTAACTTTATGTGGATTTGATGATATATGATAGTTTTGATGGGGAAAATAGGTCGTTTACCCTAATATGACTGTATGCTGTCCATTTTTTTTTTTGTCTATTTCTGTAAAAAGCAAGAGAACAATGTGTTTTTTCCCCAATAAATTTGAGGCTGTTCATCCATTTTTAGTACTATTCACAAATGTTTTAAAAATAATTAATTTTAAAATATATTTAATTTTTCTATAAATTACTATACATTTTATTTTGTACGCATCACTTAAAATATATTTTTAATTTAATTAACTATTAATACTACTCCCTCTGTTTCATTTTAAGTGATTATTTAGAGTAAAAATTTTGTTCCATTTTATTTGATTTTTTCAGTTTTCAATACAAAATTTATTAATTTTTTCAGTTTTCAATACAAAAAAATTATGCAGTCTATTTTTTTATTGGCTAAAGTGTTTTGAAAAAGATGATAAATGATATATTAATTAAGGAAAATTAGAAAATTAAATAATTTCTTAATCTGTGTGTATAAATCTCAAAAATTATTTAAAATAAAATAGAGAAAGTATTATTATAATTTAGTTTATATTATAGATCTACCATATAAATACATTTATAAATATAGTATATAGATTTAGTTTTTTTCAAAATATTTAAAATGTTATTTTTTAAAATTATCAATTAGAAATTGATATATTTTTCAATCAAATATAGACATTCAACTAAATTAGTGATATTAAAATTATAATTTAGTTTACCTCATTGATTTATATATAAATAATAATTATTTTTATAAATGTGGGTTATAATTATACTCATATAGATTTAGGTTTTTCAAAATACTTTAAATATTTTTTTTTTTAAATATCACTTATAGATTGATAGGTTTTTTTATTATAAATATTATTTATAAATTTAATGTTTACATATATTTTATTTTTTATTTTATTTTCATACCGTTTAAATATTTGATATAACTGCTAATCATATAATATACTATTTGATTAGCTTGATCTGCCATTGTCCCGTCTGATCGGCATGATCTGCTATTATCCTATTTAATCTACATGATCTACTTTTATCACATCTAATTTACATGATTTACACCGCATAAACTGATTTCACCATTTAAAACCTTAGTTAAAAGATTGATGAGAACCTATGTATAACCCTGGACTAATAGTGCTCTAAACAATTTATTACTTTTCCACACATATTTAACATGTTGGTTTGCTACCATCTTTTTATCATTATTTGTAGATAAATTTTAATTAGTTAAAGATCTATTTTAAGTTTTAAAGACATGTTTTAAGTTATAACACATGTCACTCGCCAACCACAAAAGAAACAAAACCATCTCAATTAATAAGCAACGTCAACTAAAATTTTTGGTAATTAAATTTTTTAAGTAGTTGCTAATTCATAATTGTGTCTTTTTTTATATATTTTAATTAAACTATAAACTTCATAGTAATCACGTGTTTATGTTAACTACATCTAGAATCTTCGTGCAAAACACTACAAGAAAAGGTACCGTCCTCCGACAAAAGTTTCTGATAATACAAGTCATCAGAAAATTTTTGATGGTATAACGAGAATATAGCGAGAAAGACATAAAATCCTCATGAAGTTGTAGGAATATTCCGACAAAATCATTTTCTCGGTATCTTCTCAGAAAGTTTCATCGGAGTTTTCCGATAAACGTGTGTTCTCGGTAGCTACTCGGATCATTCGTCGGAAATTTCTAGGAAATTACCGATAGGTGGGCCTTCTCGGAAATTGGTTGGATTTGGACACATCAATGGAAAATCTGTGGATAAGGATCATGTTACACATGTTACTGTAGTAATGTTTTCAAGTGATTTCTCCAGCCATCTCTGTCAAAAGTTTTAACACAAAAAGTTACTCCGGAAGTATAAGCCGATCAGCTTCTTAGGCCTCACCGGACAACTTGGTCATCGGTAAATCCTCGAAAATTCAATTAAGCTACCGTATCCACATAAGAATGGATTTATTGATCTCGACAAGTTTCCGAGAAATGTGATTCAAAGTTCTCGAAAATTTCAGGGTTTGCCAAAATAAAATTCCCGCCTGTAAAGCCCAAAACCATTGAATTTCCCGGGTCAATTTTTTTCCCCTGATTTCCAAGAAAAAAACCGATAAAACCTGTCATCAGAATATTATGCCATTTTAACTTACAGCTATTATTAGGGTTTTGCAGTGACTCTATATAATAAAGTCATTTCTTCTTTTTTTTTCAATGTCTTCCGTCTTCGTCATCTGCTTAACTGCGCTTTCCTCTACCTTTTTGTTTTAATATTATTATTGGCAGTTCTGGTTTATATGCTTGTACTGTTTGTTTGTTTTTGGTTGAGAAAGGATGAGCTGTCTTTTTAATCCCTCGCTCACCTTTAGCTTCTTTTTCAAGGATAGTCAACAAAAATAATGCTAGTCGCAGGTGTTTAAACATGGAGGCATACTTGTTTGTTT
>OVBI01001770.1:0-28580 GCA_900406495.1 Sisymbrium altissimum
AGATAAAAGGAAACTCTAAGACCTATATAATAAGAGATGATCATCGTAGTTATATACACAGAACTAAAAAGATCATTAGGGTGTTTAGTTTTGAGCTATTTTCTAAACATCAATAAGAGAAGGACTTCTTAAACTCTTTTGTTCAGTCTNACGGGAAGAGAGTGACTTGCAGTGCAAGAACAGAGGCTGAGTCAGAGGAAACCGGCAACTTGGGCACTAGAGCGCGTAACTCAGTCTGGCGACGGAGCCCTTTGCCTGAAACACGAGAGAAATCGGCTTCGGTCTCCACCACGGTGAGAGAAACAGCATCTTGCGGTAAGACGATGATGTGAGGCTTAGGATCTTCTGGGTTCCACTTGATGTGACCAGAGAGGGGGAGAACGTGTGTGAGGACGAGGGAAAGGGATCGCTCGAGCTTGGGGAGGATCACAGAATAGAAAGAGGAGCGAGAGGCCTCGGACTCAGTGAGCCTGTAAAAGGTGACTCGCTCCGTTGGACGGAGTTCTAGCCACATTAAATCGAAGAAAGTGAGTGGGAGAATGAGCGGGTCGACCAACTTTGTTGCATGGCTGACTCGAGAGATCTTGATCACGTTATACGCCATCGTTGAGAAAGGTACTACTCTCACTTGGACTATCTGTTTTAAATAATATAGCGGCTGATAGACTTCTGTATAGGCAATGAAATTGTTGTTATTTATTTCTTGTGAGATTGGTTTCTAACATGATTATATCAAGGGATGGAACGCAACATTCAAGATGTGTTTGGTAGGAAAAGGAATTTAATATATTCAGCAAAAAAATCAAGATGTCTGTGTAGCAATAGGTTAAGTATCATTGTCGAAAGTTTTAAACTTGGACTCGTTTTCCATATCGATTATTAATACTTATATCTTGTGAGATTTATTAAAGGGAGGCAACGGATCAGCATGTTCAAGATTTTTAAAAATATATATTATACAACTAGCTGATTCTCCTATGCATGAACATGTATATCAATATTTTTAAAATAACTAATCATAATAAATGATTAATATTTTCCTTTCATTTAATTATAGATTCTAAGTTGTTTTGTATTTTTTAAAAAAATTCTTTAATTTATATATGTATGAAAAATATATATATCTATCTATTATTATCTTAGTTACATATATGATCTAAATATACGAATCGGATTCTTTATTTTTTTGAATATATTGGGTTCTAGTAATTCATTTGAATTGGACCATAAATTTTTTGGTTTTGATTAGAAATTTTAATCAAGTTGGCCGGACCCAAATTAGCACATCAACTATAGATACTTAAAATTGGTCTGCCTCATTCCAAAATTTTTACGCCTTTACACAAAAACATAGCTTAACGCTAACAGAGTAAATTAAAGAACTTTTTCTGACTTTTAAAAATATAAAATAATTTTTAAAAGTAAAATAAATATAAAAAAAAAAGTAATTATCAAAACAGATCTAACTAAATATAAATTGTTTTGAAGGGTTTTTATTTGTTGATGGAGATCCTGTAAGGTTTTGTAACATCCTGATTTCTTATATATGAAAACTTATGTAGAGAGGTTAAAAGAATTGATTTGGCTACCTATATCACCAAAGTGCATTTACATTTTCGGTTGTCCATCTAGAGAAAACTCCAGGGTTAAGCGTGCTTGAGCTGCAATAGTCAACTGATGGGTGACCTATCGGGAAACCGTGTGAGTGATGTCAAAATATGGGGAACGGTCATGTGGTGATTGTAGGGATAGTAAATCATGACTTTGAACCTCTCGGTTAATGCACCGATCATCGGATAAGGGTGGGCTGGCCCATGGGTCTAGTGAGAGGATATGAGGGCCCACTAGTAGAGGCGGTTGGGGCGTTACAAGTGGTATTAGAGCCAGTTTGCCGTCTCAGTGCTGACCTGAGAGGCTGATGAAGCGGAAGCTATGATAACTGCAAAGATCTTATTTAGTCTAAGAATCCCTAAGAATCAATGCCTTCTTGATCCGTTGAGAACTCGCAAGTTCTAGCCGTAAACAAGGGAAATAAGGGTTTAAACCTCTATTTTATTAAATCAATCAAAAACTGTTGAATAGAATAATAAGCCTAAACGGCTATTTATAATAAAAGCCAAAAACCCTAATATAATAAATAAAAATAAAAGTTAATTATCTAGATATATACAAATAAAGAATCAAGATATTTGGATATTCCAAATATCTCGCTGCATTAGATCTCGCCGGCCAAGAAAGATTCGTCCTCGAATATTCAGTAGGGTTTTCACCAGATACACTTACTTAGGATCCATCATAGACTTTGCATGAACTTGATTTTTCACAAATTCTTCAGAAACTTGATTCTCCAAGAATCCAAAATCTGAATTAATCCAATTGCGCTGAGATTTTGCACACTTCGGATTTTCCAAAGAATCTTCTTTAAAAACGAACTCGATATTTGTGATATCATCTTCATAGATATCATAGATAGGACCACCATAGATCTCTCGATAGATCTCATGGTCTTCTCTCTCAACAAAAAGACTTTCGTCCTCGAAAGTGTAGCGACTGTCAATCAACATAACATCCAGAATCGGTCTTCGATTAAGAAATCAAAGGACACAGCTCTGATACCAACTGATGAAGCGGAAGCTATGATAACTGCAAAGATCTTATTTAGTCTAAGAATACCTAAGAATCAATGTCTTCTTGATCCGTTGAGAACTCGTAAGTTTTAGCCGTAAACAAGGGACATAAGGGTTTAAATCTCTCTTTTGTTAAATCAATCAAAAACTGTTGAATAGAATAATAAGCCTAAACGGCTATTTATAATAAAAGCCAAAAACCCTAATATAATAAATAAAAATAAAAGTTAATTTTCTAGATATATACAAATAAAGAATAAAAATATTTGGATATTCCAAATATCTTGCTGCATTAGAGGCCCTGGGGGCGGTTAAGAATTGGTCTTGGTTCGCAATGAGGAGGTTGCGTTCTTTGAGTGGGGGTGAATTGTAACGTCCCGATTTCTGGTATATCGAAACTTATGTGGAGATGTTAAAACAATTGATTTGACTACCTATGTCACCAAATTTCACTTACATTTTCGGTTGCCCATCCAAAGAGAACTCTAGGGTTAAGCGTGCTTGAGCTGCATTAGTCAAATGATGGGTGACCTACCAGGAAGTCATTCGCGGGACAGTGTGAGTGATGCCAAAACACAGGGAACGGTCATGTGGTGATTGCAGGGATAGTATATCATGACTTTCAAACCTCTCGGTTAACGCTCCGATCGTCAGAAAAGGGTGAGCCGGCCCATGGGCCTAGTGAGAGGACATGGGCCCACTAGTAGAGGAGGTCGGGGCGTTACAGGTTTTTTGGAATATATTTTGAGTAGAATCGGAAGTCATCCTCTGAAAGAATGAAGAATGTCTTACTTGTGGATTTTCTGCTGCTAACGATTCCAATCATGTATTCATTGAACAATGTGAGTTACAGGGGGTTTAAGGGAGGAAAAAGAAAGATTTCCTCCCAAATATTCTCTGATATCTTAATAAGAATATCGGTCAACTGAAAGTGAATATATTGGACGGTAAATATGGTTGTAGTACAATCACCCCGTGATCGGTTGGATAATCCTCAGCTAGGGAATGTGTTTGGTTTATCAGATGTGTATATGAGTTGGATTGAAGCTCTTATATGTCCCAATCGGACAGTTATTTAACCGACTTATCTTCCTCTTAGGTTTTCTCTCTCTCAGATCCGGTCTTTTTCCGCTCTCTTGACTCTCTCCTTTCCTTCATGTTGGAGATCTTTGTTTATAGGCAGGCCTCTCTTACGCATGAGAAGCCTACTTTCATATTCACCTACAGCCTAGACTGGATGTCTAATTCTCCTACTGTGTAGGCCAACCACATGCAGGTATAGAGTAGGCTTACTTTAAGCCATGCTAGTAGTTCCTCGAGAATCGTTCGATTACGCAGATACTCTGGAAAGTGGATACTGGACCCGTGTGACGTCTCCTTATTAGCTGGTGTAAAACCAGCTCCAACAATTACCCATAACTTCGTGGCTTATTCCGGAAAAGGCATTATGTCGCTCAATTCGTATATCAATTCATAAAGATGACTCAAACGATTACCTTAAGTCATACCCAAAGGGTTCTCAATTAGGTGATACTTTCCAAAGGAATTGACTCTCGCTGACGGGTAATGGTGCGCCATTACGGGAGGTAACTATTTTGTTCGCTTTTGGTCTCTTATATGTTTGAAAAGCCGAGAATGATACTTGTTAATTCAAATGATAGAACATATGTCCTAGAACCAACATGGCTGCCTTTAGGAGATTGAATGTAAGCCCCATGTGCGAGGAGCGAGCACAGGGTGAGACTATTGTTAATTGCAAACATATGTAAATCACCTAGCTTATCCCAAGGAAGTAGGTACGATCTCGAAGATTGTCAGAGCAGGGTCGCATTTCGAGTCAGGCTTGGTTCATGTGCGTAAGTCGATAAAATGAGGAATGACTGTTGTTTTTTACGCGAACGGGCGCGTGCCAGGGGCCGCTTCTCCAGTCCCAAGTGCTGGAGCATTCTTCAGGGTATAGGTCGTAGAAGAGATGACATGTGGTTAGCTGTGTATACGTTGAATTTACGCATATTAGACTCTGACTCTATGATGTTGGGAGATCCTTTCCCCATATGGGAGGAGTGTGGATTTGGATTGGGAAGGAAGTTAGTAGGTGGATATCTTGATTTACAAAGTCCTGAAGGAATCTCTAAAAAAAAACAAAAATAGGGTCTGGTCCTTCTGACCAAGAGAAAACCAAGGATATCTCCGGTGAACCAGAGGTAATCATAAGGTTGAGTATTACGAAAGGGACACTCGAGGATGCCTCCAAGAGGGAAGGCAATCCTGACCTAAGACGATGACACACTAGAGCACATCCTAGCAAGCAAGCAATTTAGTTCGATGCGGACAAGCTAATGAATGGCTATGGGGAATGATGGTCTTGAAGGGTTGACATGCTGACCCTGTTCTAGGAAGCCTCCGAGTGGTATTCTCTCTTATACATGGATAGTAAGGCATACCTCATTGAGGTCTTCACGAGTCATCACATATCAGAAAAGACTAATGACTGCATGGACACGACTTGAAAGAATTGCCTCCGAGCGCATAATAAAATTCCAATGGGGTAAACATGCAATCACATAATAAAATTCCAATGGGGTAAACACATAATCATAGAATTAATTCCATGTAAGATAAATAACTAATCACAAAATGAAGTCCCTGTGGGGTAAACACGCAATCGCAAAATAAAGTCTCATTAGGATAACACGGAATGACAGTATAAACTCTATGTGAAGTAAACACGCAATCACATAATAAAGTCCCCTTGGAGTAAACACGTAATCACAAAATAAAGTCCATTTGAGATAAGCACACAATCGAAGAATAAAGTCCCTGTGGGGTAAACACCTAATCAGAAAATAAAGTCCATGTTGGGTGAACATGCAATCATAGAATGAAGTCCCATGGAATAAATATGCAATCACATAATGAAGTCTTGTGGGGTAAACAAGTAATCAAAGAATATGACGCTGGATGAATGGAATAAGCAATCAGAAAATATGACCTTAAAGGAATCCAACAAGTAATTAAAAAATATGGTCTTGAGGAGAATGCATCAGATATCAGAGATTATGGTCCGATGGGAATGCAGTAAGCAATCAGAGAATATGAGTGTGAGGGAAATACAATAAGTAATCAGAAAATATGACCCCAACAGAAATGCAGTAAGTAATCAAAGAATATGTATTCAAGGATAATGCATCAAGTGATAAAAAAATATGACACCAAGGGGAATGCAGCAAGCAATCAGAAAATATGTTTCAGAGGGGAATGCAACTAGCAATCAGAGAATACGATTCCAGAGAGAATGCATCTAGTAATCAGAGAATATGGCTTGAGGGGAATGCATCAATCAATCAAAGAATATGACCCCGAGCGGAATGCAGTAGGTAGTTAGATAATATGACCACAAAAAGATTGCAATAGTAATCAGAGAATATGACCATAAGGAGAATGCAAATAGGTCTAGTTAGGTAAAAACCCATGCCAAATCAGTACCTACACATCACCTTTGGGGGTTATGTGCATTTGTTTGTTGCTTGGATAGTAAATGTGTAGGTTTTTCTTAGTTGTTCGTTTTTTGATGATATGAGACACATAGATGTTAGGTTGGTAAAAGGTATATGGTTGAGTGATGTATAAGTAATGTTTGTGCGCTACAAGGAAACAGCACATTCTGGATAATTGAATCCATTGGAATTCTGTGATAAATAGACATAACTGACAGATTTTCAACAGAATTGGATTGTCGGATTATCTTGATGCATCATGTCTGACAGATACCCGATGCAAAAAGTAAACCAACAGATTTTCAATGACCTTATTTTGGTCAAAATTTTCATCGGAAAACCGTCGTCAACTATTCTCATGAAAATTTCAAAGGAAGATTTTGCCTGAAATATTCCAATGGATTTCACGAGAATTTTTTTGATTTTTTTTTATGGACATGCTACTGATGGATTTTCGAGGGAAAATTATCTGATGGTTTTTTAGAATAATTAAAATTTCTTTTCCGAAAAATTTAAATAAAATTTTAAAATATTTAATTAAAATTTGATATCAGTAATAATTCATTTAAAAATATCACAATCAAAATAGATAATTTAAAATTAAATTAACTTAAATTAACGAAATATTATTTTTATTAATTTAAAAATTTTATGAAATAAATAGAAACTGTCAAGAGACTTTTTTTTTCCTCTTAAAACACATATATTGATATCCTAGGAAAACAGTAAATTCTGATTTTATGAAATCGACCATGGTCATGAGCTTCGATTTCATGTTAGAGGGCTATTATTCTTTCCTGCATTTCAATTCGTAAAATGCATGTTTTCTCATGTAGTATGTTGTTCATCTGGATGAGGTTTTCATTATATTTGGGAAAACTGGTTGTAAAAAATTCGTTGTCACCACCTTTTTCAAACCCCATTGAAAGCATTTGTAAATGGAAAACTCTTTCATAGACAAACAAAAGAATTAAAAAATAACTAAAATAATTTTTGAAGTTGCTAAAAATTTGAATATCAGAAATGTTAAATAGAAATCTAACTAGATAAAACATTGTACAAAAAAACTAAAACAAAATCTTTTATATTTTACCCAAACTATATATAAAAATATTTTTATATAAAGCATGTTACAAAAAAATTCAACCATAAAAGTTTTTATTATGTAAAAGTAACCATAAAAGTTGTAAATATTTTTTCATAAACCATAAATTATAAGTAAATTACTTCGTATAACTAATTATTTTCACTAATACTTTTTTAGAAAATAACTATAACAAAAAACGAGTTTTAGAATTGCTTACAGAACTTACTCATCTTAGAGTCCAAAAAGACAATTTATAGTAAAAAATTTTATACAAATATCTAAAATCAAATCCACCAAGTCAGACAATAAGTACAAAATTTAATGAATCTAACCACCTAATCTATTTTAATCTACAACCTAATATATTGTTAATTTACAACCTAATCAATATCTAACCAACCAATCACAAAATCTAATTAACTAATTTAACTATAAAATCCACAAAAACTTGCTTACAGAACTTACTCATCTTAGAGTCCAAAAAGACAATTTATAGTAAAAACAAGAGATTTAAGCAAATAGGTGAAATAACTTACATGCATAATTTCTTCTCCTCTTCTATGTTTTGCATGCCATCTCATATGCTTTACTATGCGCTCAGACTGATATAACTTTTTCAACCTCTCGATTATCGGCAAATACCACATCTATTTTATATAGAATTGGAACTCTCCCACTTGTCTCTTGATACCAAGATTTACCACACCACCGACATGCTTTGCGATCTGCATCCTCTCTCCAATAGATCATACAGTTGTCAATATACACATCAATCACTTGATTGACAAACCAAGACCAGCTACAAGTTTTTGAATCTCATAGTACGAAACTGGTGCAAGATTCTCTTGAGACAACATTTGTTTAGCAAAATCAGCTATTATATCAATACAATTCTCCGCCAAATTAAAATCCGTCTTAATAGTCATCAATCTCGTCGCAGTCCATAGAGGTAATTGACTCTTTCTACAACCTTTGTATAACGAATGCTTAGCTGTGTCTAACATACCAAAGAAGGATTTCACAGCCTTTTTATAGGAATCGAAATTCAAATATATATAGAAACGATTAGAGAGATATGGTATGTGTCAATAGAGAATGTTATATCACTTGTCTTCAATCTTTCATCTTGTTTGTATACCTCCAAATCATGTTTAATATATCCATTTATTCCACTTGATCTGGTATTTATTGGCTTTTCTTTAAGTGGATTAACCGTTACGAATCAAAATACATTATTGCTCTTTTGAATAAGCCATCGGCTCATTTCAATCTTGACAGTTGGTTTGACTAAGCCATTCACTTCGTTTGAGCCCAAGTTTACGGTTTGACCTAACTTCATGCTTCTTCATTTATGTATTGATTTCACTCCATTTATGGGTTTACAAAATGACTCTTTATTGAATCTCATTTTATTGAGTTTAATTTAATGGGTTGAGATTTGTCGTTCAATAATTACCCATAGTTTGGTTTAGTATACGATTTTAAACTTTTTGGTTTGTAAATAATCTATTATATTAAAACAGGATTATTTTTTTATATTTTTTTAGTCATGTGTTATATTATATATAATATCATTAAATATTAGTGATTTGATTAAATTTTATCAAGGATAATTATAGAATATAATATTATCTCTATTAAACATGTTTTCAAACAGTAAAATTACTAAAAATGTATCTAAACAATATAAAAATAATGTCTCATTTTCATAATTAGTTAAAAATAAAAATAAAATAAAATCATATATATTAGATTAAATAATAAATTTAATTAAATCATATAAGACATAAATTATTTTTATAAATCATAAATCAAAATTTCGTATATATAAACACAAAATATAAATAAATACATTTTTGAACATATTTCAACTAATAAAATAATCAAAAATTAAAAAAATTAAAATTAATATTAATATAATTTTAATTTAAAAACGTAAATTATTAACTTGAACACATTTAAAAATTTTAAAACAAGATCGAGAAAGTTGATAAAATGAAAATATTAAAAATGGTTATTATAGAAATATATATATTACTCAGTTATATAATGAGTTAGGTTAAGATTATTGTATTTATAATTACAGATTTTACAGTTTTTTCTATAAAAAATATAAATATTTTGAAAATTTCAAGATAGGTTAAAATAATTAACTAATCTATTTTTTATTATAAAAAAGTAAAATAACTAATAAAAATAAGTTAAATAAATTGATTATCATATTTTAACTTTCAAATAATCCCCTAATCTAAATTTGAGAAATAAGTTTGATGAATTGTCTTCACCTAATTCATTTGCTTTAAAAAAACATGACATGATACCATTAAATTATGACATGGCTTATCGATAATTATGACATGGTACCTAATTCTTATTGTACTCTAACATATTTTAATAAAATAGTTTTGGGTTTTAAAAATTTATCGGTCTTAAAAGAATTATGTTAAGATAATGTCAATAATACAATTATAAAATAATACTACACAAAAAGTCTGTGTCTGGAAGCCATAAGAATTATTAATAAATATTTAAAAAATTTAATATTACCTAAAACCGTAATACATATTATCTATCTCTCTGTAGATAAAGATTTTACAGACATGTAAAATGAAACAACAAAATAATCCAAACTTTCACAACAGCTCATGATTTTGTATATGTTTACAATGAAATCATGTTAATTTCAAAACATATACTTGGTCAATTTAAAAGATATATATATATATATATATACTATCATTTTTATATTTAATGTCTATATACTATTTATCTTTGATTTATATGACAAAATATTTGTTATTTTAATTTCAAGATTTACAATGCCAGAATTTATCATATGTTAATGTATATGGTTTTCATTGTGTTAATTTTTTTTTCATTAAAACAAACAAAACCTATAATCTTCAATGTAACGTCTGTTTCAGGTTCTAAAAAGAAATCATCTCTCACATAGAATTATTATTTTCATACTCAGAATAAATTTATTTGAATGATCAGTTATACTAATTAATGAATTGTTCTAAGATATACAGTATTATGTTGGATTAATCATCTTATACAATTTTGGTAAGCTTAGAAAGACATTTTAGAAGAATTAATTTACTTTATAAACTTAACCAGAATTGTATAAGATAATTAATCCAACATAATACATCTTAAAACCATTCATTAATTAGTAGAACTGATCATTCAAATAAATTATTTTTCTTTTCAAAATTCAATATAAAAGAAATATTACTTAAATTATATCTTTAATATTTTCTTTTTAAATTGCAAAATTTCATGAAAAAGATTTGAACAAATAAAAATAAAAAAGGAGAAGAAAATTTCACCAAAAAATAAAAAGAAATCAATTTGAGAAAAAAGATTGGTATGAGATTTTATATAATATCATTATGGATTTTAAAATAAAGATTTAATCATTAGTTAAATGGTTAATTTTTATAGATTTTATTAACTTATTTATTTTTTAAATTATTCACAGATACAAATATTATATGGTAGATATATTATAGATTAGTTTATATGTCTAATGGATTTTGATGAGGATATATATCTAAATTTTATACCAAAATGTAGGATGGGCACAGTTCCCATCCCGTACCCATTTATGAATTTCCTTCCTATATGTTTTCATTTATTTTTTTATATAGTTTTATTTTTGTAGTATTGAAAAAGCTGAATATTTAAAATAAATTAAATTATAAATTGAATTTTAATTGTGAATAATTATATTTCAAAATATATATATCTCCGCGTATTATACGGAAGTCATCTAGTGTAATTATAATTATATAAACATACTAAAGCAAAAGAAAATTCAATATATCAATATATTTTATTCCATAATATATTTTATTCCATAAAAATTAAAATATGTTTTATAAAATATTTTGTAATTATTTATATAAAAATAGAGTTGAATATTATAAAAACAAATTATCCATCAAAGCATATTTTATCCAAATAAAGGGGGGGCGGGGGGGGGGGGGGGGGGTGGGGGANNGGGTTGGTGAAGAGGGAGGAGTTACTGTTGAAGATGGACTACTTACCCTTGTTAAAGTTTTATCCAAATTAAGATTTTCCCCATTTACAGTTTACAAATGCATGTCAGTCCATCTCAAAAACATCGGCAGGAAAAAAGAAAATCCTGAAAGACAAAAAATACTTAGCTAATTTAGAGAAAAAAAGGAAAAAAAATACTTAAACTAGACCGACTTAACATTTCGTATCGAAAGGGATGGTAGACCATTCAATTCGCACACAAGAGTTAAAGTATTAGCTAAGTTCTAGACTAGAGTTTTATTCATTTTTCAGATTAAGTTGTTTTTCGAATGATCTAATCTATTTTGACAATCTAATTTTTCTTGTAATCTCAAATTAATATTTTATTAATAAAAATCTCTGAACCCACAATTAATTTCAAATATTTTTTAAGATAGGAGGAATCAGAATTCAACACATATCTTGCTTTTGAGGGGGTTTATACTTGCTTCAAGAACATATACCTTTCCGTGATCTTAAGGAGGTTCGAACTCGTTAGTAAAAATAATTTGGGATGATGAAAAGCAACAATTATCTTTTCTTAGTTTTACAATCCATTTTGAAACAAAGAAATAAAAGCATCCATCTCACATTTCTTCAAACACATGCCAATCTCCACACCACCAATCTCATCCCTCCTCTCCGACATAGTGAAGAGAATGTTTCGACTGACGGTTATATTCTCAGTATTAACGGGTCTTCCCCACCCAAAATCAGACCCATATATCCCAAACTTGTTAGACCCAACAACGACCAGCTTCTCCACACTTAGATCCATCGTCTTTAGTCCTTCCTGGTACAACTCCCATATTGACTCAACGCCTCCCGAGCTCAAAGCTTTGACCGAATCGCTGAGAATCTTGACACCATTGACGAATCCATCTTCTCCCAAAAACGTCTTTGCTTTATATCCAGAAAAACTGATAGGTATCACGCAGTTCCCGAAGTAACTCACAGGAACAGGCGGGTCTAACCGGTCTCTTAAATCAGCGACGTACAAGAACGGAAATGGTCGATCCGCGTCACCTCCACGTGCCTTTACCACACAGGTCAATACATAGGCATAAGTGACGACGAAAGTTGACAGGTGAAGATCGGAGCCAGTTGACTCGCTCTTTGCTTGCTCTCTAAGTTTCTTCACGTTCTCCTGACTCAGCTCGAGCGTGATCCTGACGACATCTTCCACCTCTTTGGCAGGAGGAAGCTTTAGAGATCTTACGTTTGCTTCGAAGATCTTCGAGTCAAGTTCAGCTGGAACATTGATGACCGTACGATCTAAAAGCATAGGTAAATGAAAATCTTGCGGTACCGTTCCGTACTTACAGATGTGAGCCCATGACTTGAGAAATGTCACCAGAGTTTTGCCGTCCATGGCAGCATGGTGAATTGTGGTTCCCATGCAAAAGCCTTGGTTCGGGAACAAAGTGATTTGCAGAGTAAGAATAGAGGCTGAGTCTGAGGAAACCGGTAACTCGGGAACCAGAGTGCGTAACTCAGTCTGGTAACGGAGCCCTTTGCTGGAAAGGTGAGAGAAATCGGCGTCGGTCTCAGCCACTATGAGAGAGACAGCATCTTGCGGTAAGACGATGATGTGAGGCTTAGGATCTTCTGGGTTCCACTTGATGTGGCCGGAGAGAGGGAGAAAGTGTGTGAGGACAAGTGAAAGGGAACGCTCGAGTTTGGGGAGGATCACGGAGTAGAAGGAGTCGCGAGATGACTCTGTGAGTTTGTAAAAGTTGACTCGGTTCGTAGGATTGAGTTTTAGCCACATTAAATCGAAAAATGTGAGTGGGAGGATGAGCGGGTCGACAGTAGCGATTGCAGGACCAACTCGGGAGATCTTGAACAGGTTTAACACCATCGTTCGCGAAGGTAATCTCTCAGAGACTCAGACACACTTTTGATGGCAACGTAGTTATTATTAATATATAGTAAAATACAATTTCTTAGAAAGGAAAGGTGGGTAAGTGGAAAGCAACGCCTCAACACGTTTTCAAATTTTAAAAACAACTAGGATAGGATAAGGTATCAAAAGATTGTAATTTTGATATCTTTTTAAAAAGTGTATGATCTTTTTATTAATCATGTTATTCTCTATTTATATATAATCAAACATCAATTGAGATATATATGATCTTTAATTTTATCAATTTTAGAGTCACAAACTTGATTTCTAGTTTTTAGTTCGATCAAAATATTTAACATAGAAATCATGATTCTAAAATATTGTGATTCTGAAACTTTTACGTTATTATTCACATAATTCCAAAATTTTATTTCTCCAAAAATACTGTCACAATTATTTTTTAACCAAAAATACGATGTGTTATTTTCTTTCTAAAGTGTGAATCAGCAAATTTTCTCCAAAAATGATTTATAGTGAAAACATGAATCCAGTAATTTCTATCAAAAATATGTTATTCCTGAGGTTTGTACTAAAAATGTTATTTGCCAATTTATGGTAAAAAAACTTTCTTTTAATTCCTATATAGTAGATTGTTCATGGGAAATGTCGTACATAATGACTTCATCGGCTTAACTAGCAGTAATGCGTAAGGAAAGATTCGAGAGGAGCATGTGCCCTTCCAAGGGAACCTTTATGTATAATGTTCCTTCCAAGAAAAGCATGAAATGAGAATGCTGTCCCTGGACGAGCCTGCTGCATTTCTAAGGCCAGTCTTCCTCACGGGCATTTTTAAATCGTCATTTTTTTTACTGTAAAAATTCATTCCCAGCAAAAAATATTGCTTAAGAAAATAAATATATTAAAAAACATACTCTCTCTGGTTTTCAATACCTGTCGTTTTAGATTTTTTTGAATAAATTAAGAAAAATTGCAAAAAGACTACAGTAACCTCATGAAAAACAAAGAATTACGATTGTATTTATTCAAAAAGCATTTATTTTGATCAGTTAATGGAGGCTAATTTGGGAATTCTTTATCATAAGTTGCATTGGTATAATAAAACGACAAGTATTTGCAAACAAAAAATAAACTCTAGAACGACAAATATTGGAAACCAGAGGGAGTAACATTTTTCTGTATTCTTGAAAGACAGAAGGGGTTCAATTCTTATTAGTAGAAATCATATGGAATTGTTAAAAGCCATATCGGCTTCTTCTTTTTTAGTATTACAATCCATTTTGAAATTCAGAAATAAAAAGATCCATCTCACATTTCTTCAAACACATGCAAATCTCCACAGCACAGGTCTCATCCCTACTATCAGAAAGAGAGAAGAGAATGTTTCGGCTAGTGGATATACTCTCAGTATGAACCGGTCTTCCCCACCCAAAATCCGTCCCATATACCCCAAACTTGTTAGACCCACCAATGGACACCTTCTGTGTACCTGGTTCTGTCTTTTTTAATCCTTCCTCATACAACTCCCATATTGACTCAGACCCTAGCGAATTCAATCCTCTGACCGAGTCGCTGAGAATCTTGAAAGCATTGACCAATCCATCTTCTCCTGAAAACATCTTCCCTTTGTATGCAGAGGAACTGATTTGTACCACGCAGTTCCCAAAGTAGCTCACAGGAACCGGCGGGTCTAACCGATCTCTGAAGTCAGCAACGTACATGAAAGGAACTGATTGATCTTCGTGGACTCCACGTGTCTTCACCACACACGTCAATACATATGCGAAAGTGACTACGAAAGTTGACAGGTGAAGATCGGAGCGAGCTGACTCGCTTTTGGCTCGCTCTCTGAGTTTCTTCACGTTCTCATGAGTCAACTGAAGCGCGATCCTGCAGACGTCTTCCTCGACCTCTCCGGTGGGAGAAAGCTGTAGGGTTCTTACATTTTCTTTATCCTCTGAGAGATGGAGCGTAAGTTGGACAATCTTCGATTCAAGTTCAGCTGGAACATTGATGACCGTACGATCTAAAAGCATAGGTAAATCAAAATCTTGCGGTACCGTTCGGTACTTACAGATGTGAGCCCATGACTTGAGAAATTTCGCCAGAGCCTTGCCGTCCATGGCAGCATGGTGGAATGTGATTCCGATGCAAAAGCCTTGGTTCGGGAACAGAGTGACTTGCAGAGTAAGAATAGAGGCTGAGTCAGAGGAAACCGGTAACTCGGGAACAAGAGGGCGTAACTCAGTCTCGTAACGGAGCCCTTTGCTGGAAAGATGAGAGAAATCGGCGTCGGTCTCAGCCACTGTGAGAGAGACAGCATCTTGCGGTACGACGATGATGTGCGGCTTAGGATCGTCTGGGTTCCACTTGAGGTGGCCAGAGAGAGGGAGAAAGTGTGAAAGGACGAGGGAAAGGGATAGCTCGAGCTTGGGGAGTACCACAGAGTAGAAGGAGTCGCGAGGGGACTCAGTGAGTTTGTAAAACAATACTCGGTACATAGGAGCGCGTTTTAGCCACACTAAATCGAAGAAACTGAGTTGGAGAATGAGTGGGTCGACCAAATTTGTTGCAGGGCTTACTCGAGAGATCTTGACCACGTTATATGCCATCGTTGAGGAACGTTATCTCACTTGAACTCTCCTTTATATAAATTATCGGACAGGTTTCTGTGAGATGTACTATGCATCAACGGTTATAGAGATTTTGGTAGGTAAAGGATTTAAAACATGAGTTACCAAATGTTAGCAATTGTTACGGTTTAATAACAATCACACAAAATGGTTTCTACTGTTCCATATCTGTCCAAACCAGTCAAAACCAAAAACTGTTTTCCTTACAGAGTAATTTATAAATCAATTATTTTAAAGTAGTAAGCCATTATTTAAAATAAAAATATACATAAAAAATAAGTTAGATAACCACAAAAATATAATAAAATAAATTTATATGAATAATATATATAAATATGAGTATAATAAACTAAAATTTATATATAAATGTAAGAAACTAAAATTTTCTAAATCTAACATTAACTTTTCATAAAACAAATAATTTTTCGACTATAATCATAACTTCGTCCAAATTATTAAAAATACATATAAGTTTTCATTACTAATTATATTAGATTAATAATTTTATATATTATTATTATAATATACTTTTTGATGTTTTATATAACTATATAATATATTTCTATAGTTAATTTGTTATTTAACCAATACTGCTTTCGTTAGTGAATTAATCATAATTATTCTATAAATGTATTTATTTTAACCACTTTACTAATCATATGAATCGTTTAATCAACTATTAAAATTGCAGCCCTCTACTTGTAAGCTTCTTTAACAATAACTGCACCCACTGTATTTGAATCAGTCAGACTCATAATAGAGTGGATTTTAGTCAATTTTGTATTCTTTATGGTATTGGCCTAAATTTGTTTTTATACATGTTATTTTACCTAGGTTTGTGACCTTGTCTTTTTAATTACTTTTTGCAAAATTTAGACGACAAGTGATCTATTTCCAATAAATTTGTTATTCTACATTATATATATATGTAAATAATTTTATACTTTCATATATAATATATCTAATATAAATGCATAACTATTTACATATATTAACAAAAATCTATCTAATAAGATATAGTTAACTATCTATATAGAAAACTATATAAACTTTAGCAATTATAGAATTATAGTCAATTATTTATAAAATAACGAATTAATTTAAAATATTTAAATTAATAGTAATTATGTAAATAGTTAGCTAATTACGTATATATTTAAAAATTAAAAATAATTAAAACTTAATAGGGCTAACTATAACTTCTAATCCTATTTTGTTATTTATATATTTGACTATACTAACCATATAATTTACATATGGTTAAATATATATTTGCCAATATCAACTCTACAAATATAGTTAACTATTTATATGACTATTTAAAATTTATATATATATATATATATATATATACATATAAATTAGCTGGCAACTAAAATAACCATCTCGTTATTGAATATACTTATATACATGTTTCAAAAAATTATATATTATTAATTTCAAACACTAATATGTGATATGTATAGTTCACTATTATATATATATATATATATTACTTATAGTTAAAAATGCTTTACAAATAGTTTACTATAATCTATAAATATGTCACTATGGTCTACGTATAGTTCACTTCTGTCTATACATAATTGGTTTATATATATGCTAGATTGACGCACGGATTTTTGATTTTCTTTGTTTAATTTTTTTTAAATGATATATATTCCATTTGACAGTTTTTAGTTTAATTTTATTTATTTATTCAAATATTTTCCGTAAAAAAGCGACAAATTTATCTAATATTTTTATGATATATCTACTAAAATATAAATCTAATTCTAATTTATTTTAGATGATTTCTATTATGTTATTCCATTAAATTTTCCAAGTTCATATAAATTTCATTTAATAATTTTGTATTCTCAAGTCAATTTGATTTTTGATAACTATAATTGTATTTAGTGATGGTTAAAATTAAAAATTGTTAATGAAGTAAGTGAAAATAATTTTTTTTAAAACAAATTTCAGATTATTTTTTTTCTTTATTTTTTCAGAAAGAAGAAAGATTAGTAGTAGTGAGACTTTTGTAATGAAGTCATATTGGATTACATGGGTCGACATTTCTCTTCTAAGTGGGCTTAAAATTGGAAAAGAAAATGTTAGGAAACTAAAAATAGAAAAAGAAATTAATTTTATTCTAATTTAAATTAAATTAGAAATGGGAAATTAGGAAAAAGAAATTTGAGAAAACTTATAAAAAAAAAAATTATTTATCCAATTGAAATCAATTAGAAAAAGGAATAAATTTATAAAAAGAAATTTCAGAAAACTTTTTTAAAAAGGAAATTTACTTTATATAATTGAAATCAATTGGAATTAGAAAAGGAAATAAATTTATAATAGGAAATTATTTTTACCATTTTAAATCAATTTAGAAAATGAAGAATAGAAAATCAAATTTCAGAAATATAAAAATAGTGAAGAAAATAAACATTAAAAAAACATAACATATAATGTAAAAAAGCAACATTAAAAGGTAAAAATTTATATTTATATAGCGGTATTAAAAATAACATATCTTTCTAACACTAAAGTTAGAGTTATTCTTCTAAGAGCTGGTGTAGTCTGGCTGTGAACATCAGTTTTTGCCGTATTTTTTAATATAGTCGATTACATATATATAAAAAAAATATTAATATTTATTATATAACATAATAAAATATATAATTTGAATAGAAAATTAAAAATATACCGTATAAATGGTTTATTGGATTTTTCTATTGAAAAAATTCCTCGTAATTTCGAAAATAAATTTTCCAAGAGGTATTTAACAATATTGTTATCCCACACTCGCAGTTGTTGTTCTTTGAGTTAATCTTTTCTGAAATTTATGATTAGAGAATTTTGTAATTTTTATTGCAATCATGCACACTAAAGTTATAAATTTCAATAAGATTTCTTTCATATATGTGAGCTCCAAACTTTTCAAGTAGAGAATGATGGACATAACCTTCAATAATATTTTCCAATATTATAATTAAATTGAATATTTGTTAGATATTACTAAATTATCTAATAATAAAATATTAAAAAATTAGAAAAATAAATTAAAATATTTATATCCTCATCAAGTAGGAGAAAATTCATCCTTATAAGCTCATTATTTTTTTAAAAAAAATTATGACTTCCTACTTTCTTATAAGACGGATTACCATACGACGAATAATTTGTGGATATACTTCATAGCTGGACTTTGATTCATTTACGTTATGTTTGATTTTATTTAACTATGTTAGATATTTGTATATCAGTTATATAATTTTAATTTTGATTTTAATAACTTTAATATTTTTTCAGGAAAATAAAAAAATAAAAACAATGAATCAAGCTAATTGATAAATAAAATCAAACATAACGTAAATGAATCAAAGTCCAGCTATGAAATATATCCACAAATTAACAAAACAACTGCAACTGACATATATATAAGAGCTAATAAATTTAACATTAATTTTTTTTTTGTACTAAGAACATTAATTAATATATATATTTTGAACCAAATCTCATCGGAGAAGAGAAACACAGTGGTGCTGCAGAACAACAAATTTAGTCAAAATACGATTTGATCGAAAATAATCTTGTCAATTTCAAGTGCAAAAGGATGTTTAACAGATATAAATTTTAAATTAAATCAAGCCTAAGCGGTAAAATGGCAAGGAACTAAAATAAAATTTAATTCAAACATAATATCTAATTTAACATAACGTAGATATAGATATATTGATCCACTATAAAAGAATATAATATTTAAAATTAATAAGAGAATGAGAAAAATATATTTGATATTTTGTAAGCTTGTGTTATTATGTTTAATGAAACATTATGCGAGAGTACATAGATTTATGTATAGGTGATTGTTTCTAATTTTTGGGGGTTAATGATTTCTTAAAAAAGGTAAATTATCTTTTTATTACTTTAATCATTTTTTGTTTATAATTTTCTTTTAAAAAATGGTAAATTACTTCTTTTTTTACTTTAATCTTTTTTTGTTTATAATTTACTTTTTTTTAAAAGGTAAATTACTTTTTATATTATTTCCTTTTATAATTTTTCTTTTTTGTTTACTTTAATCATTTTTTTTTATAATTGTTTTTTTTTTAAAAGGTAAATTACTTTTCTGATATTGAATTTTTTTTAACAAAGGTAAATTACTTTTTTGATTACTTCCTTTTATAAATTACTTTTTGATTACTTTAATTCTATTTTGTTTTTAGTGGATAGTTTTATTTGTTGTTTGCTTCTACTCGGCGATTTTTGTTTTTTAAATAGATATGTTCTATGTATATTACTTATTCCGAATTTGCATTGGATAACAAAAAAAAAACTATAAATTAATTATTATTTTTTTGAGAATTCAAAGTTATTCCAAACCTATGGAAGAATTCAGACTAATCTCTAGAGAGAGGAAAGCCCACGGATATACGTTTCTCTCCAGTTTTTAAATATACCAAAAGTAAGAGCCCATATTTGTGTGGATGTTTAGGACAAAGTGTTGTAGTTTCGCACAGCAGGTGGATCTAACTCGAAATGTGTTAGCATCCCGAGCCCGTCCCTTTACCACCCGACCACCATGTCCCGGACTAATATTCACTCATTCTCTCTTTCTATCTCTTTCTACTTTCTTTCTAAAAAACTAATTATTCTTTGTGGTTATTCTACAAATTGACCCTTACATATTTATGTTCAATTAATCTTAGTTGTGTTTTCTTCCTTTCCCCCGCCCCATTTTTCTATGTTCTTTTTTAATTTGGTTTCCTTTTGAAACTTTTTTTTTATGTGGAAATTATGTATTGTTATTATGTTCACTCTATTTATAAAAATCCTCCCAATACATTTATCATAAACGGGTGTTTTGATCTTGAGTTGTTTAGTGTGGTTGAGCACCTAATCAATGGAATTTTCAATTTAATTGTTGACAATCTGATATTGAGGGAATATTAGGATTCCATTGTAAATGAAAAATAGTCATTGGACAAGATGATAGGTTTTCCCCTCATTTTAAGGTTATATCCTTGTTTTCAAAATCTTTTGTCAAAAAAGCTGTCTTTATCCCCATCAAGATCTCATCTGTTTCTCTTCTCAGCTTTCACTACTCTACTTTATTCTTTTAACTATGAGAAATTGAGAATATATGAGTGTGTTATACTAGAAATTGTTTGTCTTGTTGATATTTATGGGAAAAAAACTAGAATAGGTTTAAAACTAATGTTAATTACTAGGTTAGATTTGTTTTAATTTTGATTACTGATTAAAATTAAATGTCCATACTATTCATGATTAAAAGGATAGTGTCTAACCTTGAGGATTGACCAACTTTCCTGACGCATATAGAGGAATTTCATAATGGAAAAAGTTTTTTCATCCTATTTGTCATCAAGCTTATTCTACGTGTAAAAAATGCAAATGCAAACAAGTTGGCGCGCAGTGTTAAAATTCTCATTTTAGAATCTTTTATGCTGATTGGTACTATTGAACTACATTAAGAAACTTTTTAAAGTTATTTTTGATATGTTATATTGTTAAAAAAAAAAATCTTTTTTTTTGTTATTGGATGTCAAATTAATGGTAATTAAAATGATGTACATTTATCTAACTGATGTCCTGAGAAAGCTGGGAGGCAATCTTTTTATACAGAGGAAATTTTTATTAGAGAAAATTTGTAAATTACATCTAGGGGACTTTGTATTTTGAAAACTACACTTCTTTTTTTGTTGAAAAATACACTTATTGATTAGTGAAATGACCAATTTATTTTATTTGAATGATTATATAAATTAATAATTTTCATTAATAAAAAATAATTTAAATCCAAAAAGTTTTAAAATTAATTCTAAAAACAAAATCCCATGAGATTAATATTTTTTATTTCTATACAAATTCATATAAATTCAATTTCAGAGCTTTTCTTATTTCTTCCTATCCTTTCATTAGTATTGACTAACATGCCATAATTTTTTTATCTGCATATTTATTTTATACATCTTTTTTTTAATCATCCATTTTCATTAGAGTTATACTCACAATTTCTATCGAAAAATCTTTAGAACCAGCCACATCAAATGTGCTTTCTAAGTCTTTTATCGTTCTTCCCAAAAAAAATAAAACACAACTTAAAAATGGTTTTTGATCAAATAAAACTTTAAAAAGGTTTACAAATTGAAAGTATAATGTCCAAATAAAATTGAGAAAACACTAAAGAAAAAAGTTATGAAAAATACCATATCATAAGGCTGAAATTTTTTTACTTTTTCTGGAGTCTTAAAGTTTCTCAAGTAGCTTTATCTTAGCTTTTACACTTGAAATTTCTGAACTTATTTCTGCAAATCCATAGTTCAAACTTTTTTCCAAACCTATCATACACACATCAAAATATTCTTTCGATAAGATTTTAATTGATGCCACAACATGTTTTCTTTTTTATTTCAAGTTTTGTCGTGATTTCCTTTTTCTTTTTTTAGAGCATTTGATTTTTGAACTCTGTACTCCATCTATATCAAGACATGTAAACAAAAAAAAAAAATATATATATATATATATAAATTAAATATTTACTTAAAGTTTAACCGAAACAAAGAATATTGTACATACAGAATGAATTATAAAGATTGGAATATTGTAAACGTTTGTTAAATTATTGAGGTTAACACAGAAGATGAATGCAGCAACATCTAAAAAAGAATTGCAAGGCAACGTAAGTTTTATAAGCCTCTTTAAAGAGAATTTCCTAAAATTTATAAAGCTGAAATTTTGTAGAGATAAACTTTAAAATATTAACATGTGTTTTTTGTTTAAATATCTTTTTTTTTTAAATAACATGAATTTATATTAATATTTTATTTATCTCAATATTGTATTTATCTTACATATAAATAATAGTAACTAACAATAGTATTTTCGAATTTTAAATTTAATTATTATAATTATAAATTAAAAATTGGACAAAGGAGACTTATCATATATAGGAAAGTGTACTTTAAAAAAACTAAAAAAAAAAATTGTATTTTTCAAAGATAAATACCCTAAAATAAAGAAATATAGTATGTGCTTAGACTTTTTAGTGATAAAAAAGTGTAGGAAGCATTTTCCTAAAATTTTAAACAAAATTTCTATTTTTTTAAAAAAGACATTCTTAAAGATTGAAAAAATATTATAAACTTTAGGAAGATCTATAAATGTTAGTTTTGAAATTTATGAAACTTTCTTGAATTTTTAGGAAAGATTCACACAAGTTTAGAAAGACCATCCTAAATTGTATGTTAATTACTAATTGATCAAATACAAATTTAAGAAGATTTTCTAAACTTGTAGGAAGGCTTTCATATAATTTTGAAAAAACAAATTCTAACGTTTTAAAAAGACATTTTTAAACATTGAAAAAAGCATTATAAACATTATAAACTTTTACATATCTTGAAATGTTAGTTTTTGAATTTATAAAATTTTTCTTGATTTTTGATGAAAGATTCTTACACATTTAGGAAAACTATCCTTAATTGTATGTTAATTACCTGTTGACCAAATAAAAATTTAGTAAGTTTTTATACACTATTAGGAAGGCTTTCCTAAAATGTTAAAAAGTTTTATATGTTTTTTAAAGTAACATTTTAGAGATTAAAAAAATATATTATAAACTTTTAGAAAATTCTTACTAAAATCTAATTTATACAAAAAAATCTAATTTGGTCAGATATTTGAACACAATGTAACAACTAAAGTCGTTTTATATATAGTAAGTTTTGAAATGGTCAAGTATTTCATCATCAAATGTATACACAAATTTTTTTTGTCTTAAAACGTACAAATGAAAAAAAATTTATGCTCATTTATATATCAACTAAAATTTGGTTAGATATGTCACATTGGATTTTTTTTTTGTTTACTTGAATGTTTAGTAAGTATATAAACAGTCTACAGTCAAGTAATTCATTAGAAAATATAGATGATAATTACTGTGACTATTTAGACAACTAATCAAATTTAGAAAGTTATCATATATATTTACGAAAGTCTTTCTAAATTTTGTAATAATTTTGACATTTATAGAAATATTTTTAAACGTCTAGAATGTCTTTCTAAGTTTTTTATAATGATCAAATACTTAATGTTTAAAAAGCTCTATATTATTTACTTGAATGTTTAGTAAGTTTTTATGTTTATTTAAATATTTACAAATATTTATTCCTTTACTTTTATAAAACAAACTAAATTTTGAATTTTTAAAAAAAGTTTTAAGAACACCTTACTAAAATATGTAGATGATAATTGTTGTGCATATTTTGACATAAACTCAAATTTAGGAAGCCATTATACATATTAAGGAAAACCTACCTAAAACACACAAAAAGGAATGATCTTTAAAACGTGAAACGGTGACATTTTCGAATCAATGGTTATCAACCAAATCTTCGATGGTAGACACAACAGAGGAGACCTGTTTCTTGAGACAGTGGTGATCGTCCTCTTCTAATTCTCGAATGGTTGGCGGAGGAGCTGGTGCTCAAACTTGAGTGATTCCATCATTTCTGTCCATGTTTTGAAACAAAATTTTTGATTGTTGAAAAGCAATCGAAAGAAACGAAACCGAAGAAGATAAATCTGAGATAGAGAATTTCTTTTCGACAATGATATTTTATTTCCTTTTCGACGGTGTCCAGAATTGAGCACAAAAACTATAACGTGATGTTCATTTGCTCAACCAAGTGATCCATCTGGGTGGAGATGAGAACTGTTGTTTGTTTAGCTGATTTTAGTGGCTCACCTGGGTGGAGTAGTTGGATGAGTTTCAAAAACTCTCCTGAATTGTTTATAAAATTATAGCTGAATCTGTTTAGAACAGTTGGGTGCAGCTGAGTTTTACAAAATCAGTCCAAATTGGTGAATAACCAAATTATCCTTAGACCTATAAATTACCTCTTTCACTTTAGTCAATTGCCTAAAATGGGTTTAATAGGAATAAAGGGAAAATAGTCAATTGATTTGTTTAAGGAAACATTTTTTCATTTTTATTTTTTAGTTTTTTTATCATAAAATAATCAGAATATGGTAAATAGGATATTTGTCTTTTTTTCAAATTTTGAAACATAATTAAGGCAATATTTTATTACCGTTACGTTTTCATATTTTTTAGTTTGTTTCGACTGATGTCAGAGTTGAGAGATGATATATGTATGGTCCAGTAAGGACAAGAGATGTTTAGTTTGTAGTAATTTTCTTTTGACATAATAAAGAGTTGGAGATTTTCTCCCGTTTGTTCACTAAAAAAATCAGTGCATACACACTTTACGATCTATTTCCGATTGAAATCAATAATCTTTCTTAATTTTACAATCCATTTTGAAAAACAGAAATAAAAGCATCCATCTCAGATTTCTTCAAACACATGCCAACCTCCACACCACCGGTCTCATCCCTCCTCTCCGACATAGTGAAAATAATGTTTTGACTGAGGGTTATATTCTCAGTAATAACGGGTCTTCCCCACCCAAAATCTGACCCATATATCCCAAACTTGTTAGACCCAACAACGACCAGCTTCTCTACACTTAGATCCATCTTTTTTAGTCCTTCCTCGTACATCTCCCCTATTAACTCAACCCCTCGCGAGCTCAAAGCTCTGACCGAATCGCTGAGAATCTTGACACCACTGAGGAATCCATCTTCTCCCAAAAATGTCTTTGCTTTGTATCCAGAGAAATTTATAGGTATCACGTAGTTCCCGAAGTAGCTGACAGGAACAGGCGGGTCTAACCGGTCTCTGAAATCAGCAACGTACAAGAACGGAACTGGTCGATCTACGTCGCATCCACGTGCCTTTACCACACAGGTCAATACATAGGCATAACTGACTACGAAAGTTGACAGGTGAAGATCGGAGCAAGTTGACTCGCTTTTTGCTTGCTCTGTAAGTTTCTTCACGTTCTCCTGACTCAGCTCGAGCGTGATCCTGACGACATCTTCCATCTCTTTGGCAGGAGAAAGCTTTAGGGACCATACGTTTGCTTTGTCCTGTGAGAGATACGACAGGAGTTCGAAGATCTTCGATTCAAGTTCCACTGGAACATTGTTGACCATCTTGCGGTAGTGCTCCATATTTACAGATGTGAGCCCATGACTTCAGAAATTTCACCAGAGTTTTGCCGTCCATGGCAGCATGGTGCACTGCGGCTCCGATGCAAAAGCCTTGGTTAGGGAATAAAGTGATTTTCAGAGTAAGAATAGAGGCTGAGTCTGAGGAAACCGGTAACTCGGGCACTAGAGCGTATAACTCAGTCTGGTAACGGAGCCCTTTACCGGAAATACGAGAGAATCGGCGTCGGTCTCAGACACTGTGAGAGAGACAGCATCTTGCGGTAAGACGATGATGTGAGGCTTAGGATCCTCTGGGTTTTCCACTTGATGTGGCCGGAGAGAGGGAGAAAGTGTGTGAGGACAAGGGAAAGGGATCGCTCGAGGTTGGGGAGGATCACGGAGTAGAAAGAGTGGTGAGATGACTCAATGAGTTTGTAAAAGTTGAGTCGGTTCGTAGGCTTGAGTTTTAGCCACAATAAATCGAAAAACTTGAGTGGGAGGATGACCGGGTCGACAGTGGCGATTGTAGGACTAACTTGGGAGACCTTGATCACGTTTAACACCATCGTTTTTCTCGAAAGTAATCTCTCACTCTCAGATACACTTTTGATGGCATGCAACGTATTTATTGTTAATTTATATCCATTGAGATTGGGTTTGGTATTCCAAAACAATCTTTGATTCACCAATTATCGTAAAATACGATTATTATCAATGGTGGGTAGGAAAGGAAGGCTGGTAAGACCATCTCCAACCCTGCTTTTTTTTTTTATATTAAAATAGAGTAAAAGTGCATTTTAGAGTAAATCTACTCCAACCCCACTTTATTTCCAATTCTAAAATAGAGTAAAAAGTAGAGTTACTCTATTTTTTTTGTTTATTACTCTATTTTTGAATAAAAAATAGAGTGGGGTTGGAGTAAAACTCAATTCTATTTTAAAGTTAATCTATTTTGAAATAAAAAATAGAGTTATACATTGGAAATGTCCTAAGTGGAAAGTAACGTCTGAACACGTTATCAATTTTAAAAACAATTAGGATAGTGTCAGCGCCTTCCACGGAATTAATAGGAATCTACTAATCTTGATATCTTTCTGAAAATATTTGTTTTAAATTTAAAACAATAAAATATATATGTAGATAAGGTGAAAATTGTTAAACTGAATTATAAAGTGAGTAATCAATTTTTTAGTTGTTGTTATTGTCGGCATCAGATATTATTAAATAATAATGAATATGTTTTGATTGATAATATGATTTAGAGATATTATATGTATATATACATGTGATGACACATAATCTCCTAAAATGCGAATCATTAAATTTTTGTAGCCATTATAGTTAATTACAATTTAGGGTGAAAAAATGATTTTAAAAAGTTTTCTCTAAAATATGCTATTCCACAGATTTTTGGTTAAAAATTTTATTTGTCGATTTACAGCCTAAACAAAAATCCGTAAAATTTGTGCTAAAATCATTTACTTCCTAAACATAAAAAATCATATCTTCTAAAATATTTTTGCCAAATACGTTGAAAACTTGATTTCTAAAAATTATAATAGAAAAATCTAATTCGTCAGGGTTATTGGTTTATGTGTTTTAATAAATTTGTAATTCTAAACAAAATTCAGTATTATTGATTTAATAATTTTAAAATCTATGTTAAAATCATTTGTTATTGTTTTATGATTTACAAATTTAAATCAAATCATGTGTTATTCAACCATACAAATTTATTAATGGATTTGATTTTATAATGATTTTGAGTGAATTTGGATGGATTTTTTGTTAAAAATATAAAAACTAAAATCCTAGGGAAGACTCTTGTAAATACTTATTAAAATTTACATATTATATTTAGAAATCAGTATATTTTATTTAGATTTATAAATCCAATATAGATTTTTAATTCAAGTAAAATACATAAATTGAATAACACCCATTTCATAAAAATGCATTATGCATCTATATAATGTTAAGAAAGAGGTCAATTTAAAAAAATGCATTAAAAGGTTATTATTTACAAAAATTGCCACTGAATCCATTCGGCAACATATTTATTTATCATCATTATTTATTTTTAAATAGATCCTCTCAAATAATATATTTGCTAATCTTTCAGATCTTTTAAAATTTGGAAAAAAATTGAAAGTAAAAATGATATTCATAAATCATAACATTTTTTTAAACGGATATTCATTTTTTAAATAAAATAAAATTTAATCCTGCCAACTATAAAGACCAAACCAACTTTTTTAAACCAATTTTTTTTAATCCATATATATATATGATTTTAAAAGACATCATCAGTGCAATTAAATCATCCTCAAAAAAATAAATATTCTCATATAACAAATCACTTCACTTAATATATTAATCATTCAAACAAAATAAATTAATTTCATTTATGGTGATTTTCACTACTATAAAACACGTATGTACGAAGAACATTTTCTTTATAAGAAAAAATAAAATAACTATTTTTAAACCAAATTATGAATTAAAAATAAAAATAAAGATTGCTCTATCCAATTTTACTATTATTATTTGTGAAGTACTTGAAAAAAATCTCTTATTTACATATCATGCCATTACTTTTATTTGGCAATAGATTTTGTTCTAATCTTAATATGATTAAATCAAACATAATCCTATATTATCTTCCAATATTTATTATTTCCTAACTACCAAAATTATGCTAAAATAATAGGAACAATTAGCATAATAACCTATTTAAGATTTAAAATTTGAAAAATACACTGT
>OVBI01001771.1:1045-28557 GCA_900406495.1 Sisymbrium altissimum
GAAAAAATGAGTAGACACGTACCTTAACGATTTGCCAAGAACAAAGTTTCTAACTCGAGTTTCTCCCCTTTTCTCTCAAACACAACGCCCAAATAAAGTTAACAATTTCGTATATCTACCACATATAAACCTAGCCGTCAGATCTAAGAGAATTTAATAAAGTTTCAATGGCTGAGATGTATAGTTAGCTAACCAGATTAGTTAATCTTTTTAGTTTTGGATTCACGAAACACTCAAATTAGAAAGGGCAATTTAGACAAGTAAACGGGCCAAATAAGCCCAAAAATGTGCTAAGTGCGGTAAGTGTCTCCACTTGATATTAATTATTGAGAAAATGCCCTTAGGCGTAAATAACTCATTAATTAATTGCATTCAAATACATGCAACTACACATCAAATATAACAAGTAGTTTTCTCTGGCTTGAGCAATATATAGTTATATACACATGCAAGTCCATTACAATATTGAGCAAGCATGCATGCGTATATAGACGCCTAATAATTCAATGATAAAATATATGTTAGCTAATTCTCATTCATGTTAAAATATATTCAGAAAGAAGAAGTGTGAAGAGAAAACATGATAGGTGAAATGGGAGTGTTCTTGAGGCACAAGTGAGCTTAAAAAAGATAGAAAGAGAAAGATGTTTGACAAACACCTAATACCAAAGAGACCCCATCACAATAAAACATTAAGTCACAGTTTCATCATTCTTCCTCGATATTGCGGTATACTTCATCAAAACTCATGAACAGAAATCTAATAAACTACTACATTTTATTAAGCTGAGATCCATGTGTCACGGTTAAAAGTATTGTGAAACTTATTTAATAATAAATTTGTATGGTGAAAAAAAAACGAAAATGAAAAAGAAAAAAAAAAGAGAAAGAAAGATGGAGATGGTGGCTTGGGCCATACTTAAAAAAAGGAACATATAAAACACGTTGATGTGGCTGCCTTCATTCTCCATTATCCAAGGTGGAGCACTTTGATTGGTTGGTTTCTTGATTTGGGTCCATATATGTTATAAATATACATATTTCTATATAACTATATATATAAAGATAGTGTAATTTATATTCCATATTTGCAAGAGCCTCAGGCACTGTATGAGAAATGGGGTGGCTCAATTCCTTCTTCTCTCCCCTGAAGAAACTATGGTTTCGCGTCAATTCTGCTCAAAAGAAGAGTATGCTTTCTCCTTTCCTCTCTCTCTATACACAGTCTATATCTATTTTCCAGCATTACGTATTTATTCATATCTATATGTTTCTACATACTCCTTTTTTTGGGTTTTATGGATCATATACTCTTTCTAAAAGGAAACAATGAAAATGGTTTTTGTTTGCAATATGATTTATATGAACAAATATCTCCGTATATATGTGGTTGCATTGTGTTAACGTAGAAAGATGGATAATGTGCAGGAAGAGGAATATACATATTATACGAGGACGTGAAGTCATGTCCATACGAAGATGTGCATGTTTTGTGGTCTATACTCGTGGAGTCTCACCCACACACTTTGCAACCCAAAAAATAAAACCTCCATTTCATTATTGATACATAACTCTCGTTTTGGTTAAGAGAGTTCATATATGGATCATGTTCATGCTCAAGGACGAAACAAAGGGGAAACTTGTTAGCGACATCATTCATATATGTGTTTTCTCTGATTTGTACATAACAATATAAATACACAGAGATCTCTTTCCCATAAGGTTTATACATATTCTCTCTCGCGACTATATATATATGTATGTACGGTTCTCTTGAGGTCGCAGTCTCGTAGATATATACTTTCAATATCGGTATATGCATTATCAGGAATGATAATTTAGATATGAGCATGATTGTGTATATGAAAATGTGCTATATCTGATATGTCTGCGTAACAAAAAAGCAAGTAAAGATGTACCTTATGTTTTTATAATTGGTAGACATTAAAAGTTAAAGGTTGATGGGGAAAGGAGCGTGAATAGAAGTTGAATTGTCGTGGAGATTGTTGGCTTGTGTCGGTTGACGTTAGTTGGACTTTGGAAAGTTGCGGTTGATTTTATTTTGCGTTTCTTATTCATTTATACATATACGTTGAAAGTTAAACTAGCATTCTTTAGAGAAATTTTTTAACGACAAGCCAAAAAAAGAATGTTATGATTTGGTTGATAACCAAATGAAACCAGACCACACTCCACCACATTTAATGTCGAAGGTGTGGATTACATCAAAACATTCCTCCCAGTGGCTAAATTGTCTATGATTCGAGAACTTCTTAAAATAGTAGCTAACACCCTTTTTTTATTGTTTTTGTTAAAAACAATGCAGCGAAAAAACTAGCATGTGTTAGATGTACTTAAGAGAGATATAACTTATCAGACGCGAGAGAAATCCTTTTCTAAGAGATAAATAGTTAATATATGTAACTATGGTTAGGGATATGTTTTGGCAAATCTATATTCAAAAAGAAAGTCGTAGGATGAGTTTTCTTGATTGCACCAAAAACGAGCATGTTTTGGCAGGATGCGTTAAATTTTTCTGATTGCATGTATCGAAGAGCTATAAAGATTATGTTATAATTAGAAGTTTAGAACATAACGATTCTACAGAAACATAAGTTCAACGTATTAAGACGTACTAAGACCAATTAACATGTTGAAAATGTGAAACACGAAACAAAGCCTCTGCCAGTCAAAGAAAGTTTTCTTGAAGATGAATATACCCACACCAATCATGATATATGGAGACACAACCGGAATGTCTTTAAAATAAGAAATGATAAGAGTAAAAGAAAAAAAATCTAGGTCGATCCAAAGTTAAAACAGTACATTGAGGTGCGTTGCCGACAAAAATAAAAAGTTAGTATAACAGTAATTAACATGAAGATGGTCGCTAAAAGAGATCGAAGTTTGGTCGCCACTGGCCAGTGGAACATTGTAAGTATTGATTGATTAGATATCTTCTAAAAACTCTTTTTAATACTAATATTTATAATTAAGGGACAATATTTGAGATTCACATAAAAGGTGAAATGCAGTCGATTCAAGAAAATCGCATTAATATTTTCGCTGGATTTGACCAAGATCATCCTCAATCTTCAAAAGGAAAATTAATGAGATAAGATGAGTCCATAGAAAATACTAGATGAGCTTCACAATTTGATTGAAATAGAATGATACAATTACATTAGACGATGAATGTTCGACCAAATTGAAAATTTTAAATATATCTCTAAATTTTATCTATCAATTATCCGCAAAATTTTATAACTATGAAATATCTAATTTTATTTATTTATTCCTATAGTATTGTCGGTTGGTCACTTGCTTTTTAGATAGTCAACAATTTTTAAAAATCACTTTTCTTTTGAAAGGCAATTTTTAGAAAATCACACCAATATATTTTCCAAAATACTTTTGATTATATTTTTCCTCTTCATCAAGATATTTTTAATACAAATAATAAAATAGACTTAATAATAGGATTTTCCAACAAAATTGTATAATGTATATATATTGTAAAACTTATTATTAACAGTTTATTTTATTGAAATTGATTTGAAACATATTACACCAGAAAAAATTCAAAACGATGAAATAAAAATAGAAATATTTTTGATGATACATTAATGATATTAGAGCATGATTAACACAAGTCTCTATATGGAGTTTTAAACAATTTTTTAGTTAAAAGAAAAAAAAATGAAGAGAAAGAAAGAAGGATCTTTAAAAAAAGAGATTTTAGAGCATGTTCATTGGTGAGAAAATCTTGTGGTTTTTCCACACAAAAAAAAGTTATTATTTTAATATAATTAGAGTATTTAATCAAATCAGAATGTTTTTTAAAAATTTGAATCATTAGAATGATAACAAGTGTCTTGAGAGTTTCTAAGACCATCTCCAATGATCTCCCTCAAAATGAGTTTACACCAAAATAGGTCTGTGTTTTGCTCCAATCAATTCCCTTATTTTTCCCTTCAAAACAGAATATTCTAAGTATATTCATTTTGTTAACTTTTTATATATTTGTGATAGTACCATTTATTTCATAAAATTTAAAATTACATTCATTTATTTTAAAACTTAAAATTTTCTATTAAAAATTTATAATATTAATAATATTACATTAAATAAAACAATCAAAGTCTTTATTATATTTTCTGTTGTGTTAAGTTGATATTTTTCAAATTTTAATTTTAGTATTAATTCTGTATTTTGATATTATTATTTTTTATTATATATATATTGATATCTCATTTTAAGTTTTATATAGAATTAATTTTATATTTATAATTATATTTGAAAAATAAACTTCTATACAAATATTAAGTCATTTTATTTAGGTATATAATAAGATTTGTCAAAATTGAAGGATTATTTTGGTACCAAATAAATAAAGTTCAACACTAAAATAAGTTTGTGAATAGTATTCTTTCAAATTTGGTATAATACTGTTCATAAACTCATTTTTTTCCTTATTTTAGTATACTATTGGAGAGGGGTTTCCCTTATTTTTTTAGTATTTTACTTTATTTTATTATACCATTGGAGATGTTCTAATAGTTTTTCAAATAAGAAATTATTAACTCTTTTCTCTCCTACTTTTTTATTATTATTTTCTTTTTCATCTTTTCTAATAGTTGATATAAACTGATAGAAAAACCCCATTGCAAATGGTCTTAGAATCCCATGTTTAGAATTTTAGGATACTTATATTTACCTTATTGGTTTATTTATTTTTAATTTAATTAAATTATAACAAAATATTAAAATAATAATATAAATTTTTTCAGAACCTCATCTGAAATTAATGCTTTTAATTCTATTTCAAGTTTATATATAAATAATTATACTTCCATATATATAAATAATTATACTTCCATATATATAATCCCATGTTTAGAATTTTAGAATACTTATATTTACCTTATTGGTTCATTTATTTTTAATTTAATTAAATTATAACAAAATAATAATATAAATTTTATCAGAACTTCATCTGAAATCTCTGAACAAATGCTTTTAATTCTGTTTCAAGTTTATATATAAATAATTATACTTCCATATATATAAACCAATATACAAATTTTTAATATTTTTTACGCAGCATGATAACAATTCTTATTATTTATATAAGTCTTTTTATCTAATTGCTTTTGTCAATGTTATTTTGAATTAGTTTGGGTGAAACCACCGTTCAAAAAGTTTGAAAAACATAAACTATATAGTCATATATATAGCCCAAATTGACTAAAAACTAAAGCTCAAAGCAAATTATCATTTTTTTTTCAAGAAAAAAACGTAAACTAAAAACTTCATCCTTAAAGAAAACTGAACCCAAAAAAGGAAATCATAAGAACTCATAAAATGGAACCTTTATTATCAGCAACTATCATAAAATGGAACCTTAATTCATGCATGGACCATTTATTAGATAAAAGAAAACAAAAAGATAAAACTAGGCAGCAAAAAGCACCATATCGTCTTCTAACTAGAAAATTCAAACCACCCTCTTGATTCTAAAACTAGAAATTTTTAAATTGTTTTCAAATTTCAGTACAACTTTTATTTGTATTGGATGGTATATGAGCAATTATATTAAACAATTATATTTTTAATTATTTGATATATATTTACTTTATATATTAAATTATATTTTAATTTTAATTTTTTTAATAATTATGAATTCAATCAAAACAATCTATATTTTAAAATAGAAAGATTCTATAAATTTAAACTACTGGACGGTGACTACAGATTTACAAATATTAGAGACTTTTTTAACTTTAAAAATAATGAAAAAAAATCCAGGGGTGTATCAGAAGTTATTTGATTGGAGATTTGGAGGCAAAAATAAAATAAAATATATCAAATATTGTTTAAAAACATATTAAAATAATATATTAAAACAAAAATAACATCTTATATATAACAAATATTTACTTGTTTGTTCAAAAACTTTATCCTTATATTTTTTATTTTAGTTTGGCCCACCAACAAAGAGAATAACAATGGGGCATAATTAGAACTTTTTAGTGGAGGCAAAATAACAATTATGTAAAAATTACATTAAAATTTTTAAAACATTGGGGGCAAGTTGCCTCCACTCTGTGAACAGTATATCCGCCCCAGAAAAGAACGTTTGGGTCAGTATAAATGCATTTGGACACACCCGTACATCCGGCTTCCGATCATGATTGGCATTCCTAAGAAGATAATATTGTTAGGGTGGCCTTAAAAAATAAAATAAGGGTTATCCTCCTAATTAAGACTCACGCTAAAGTCGTATAAATAGCGTAATTACTGGTCGGAAGACCGAATATACAGAATAAAGGATGAGTAGGTTTAGATGTACGTAGTACGTGCCGGGTGAAGAGATGATCAGTTGCCTACTTTGGCTTTTGGTAGGCTTTGAACAGGTTCCAGAAGAAGTGTTCACGAAATGGAATCTGAATTCCCCTAATTAAAAACGAGTTCGGTTGGACGAATTGATCCCAACTAAAAGTTTTGGTAAGATATGAAGGAAGATACATGTTGTCAGTTGTCACTTGATATTGACATAAGGCTTGCATGCGTATCTATTTTAGCGTGAAGTGTGATGCGTATACTCATGTAAAGAGTGTCTACCGGTATTTATGTATATATTAATTTATGCATGCATCAATTATATCTATGAACGGATCTATGGGGAATCCGTTCGTTAGGAGCAATGATGGGGTGACCCAGAATCCAACAAAGAAAATAACAAATATGTTAGGACAGAGCTGATCTCTCGGCCGAAAACAACGAAATATCTATACAAAACTTCGGGCCAAAAAAAGAAAAAAGATCTATACTAAACTTGATCTTCGAGCTATGACATAAGAAAAACAAATCTTTATATAACAATTAATATTATACATGCATTCGATGTTAAGACATGCAGCCATCCCACACCTAATTTTGATTCCCTTGTATCAACACAAGTTTAAATAAAATTCAACAATCAATATAGATTATGACATCTTAAAAAAGTTAGAACAGTCTACAAGCTACTACTTATAATTCATATAGTACTAGGTACACTTTTCAATCCATCAGCTGGTTTCTTAACTTGATGATTACAAATTTTATAATTTGCAGAAATTGCTTTTATTGCCAATTCTTTTGCCAAAAAAAAAAAATTATATCCTTTTTGAAAAGCTACATTTTAGTTATTGGTATTGGTTTATGTTTTCGTCTTGTATAACCTTAACACATAGAAAAGGAAGAATTTTCACTTAAATATATAATAATATTCGAACGTATATGAATGTGAAAATAAAAAAATATATATATAAAATATGGGTTATGGTTTATCTTCCCAAAACTCACGGTCAAATCAGAAAAAGATAACATAAATAGTTGGAAGACCGAATATAGGGGAGGAAGACGAGTGGGTTTAGTTATACGCCTGGTCAAGATGTGATGGGTGGATCAATTAAGTGTTTGGTAGATTTGAGAAGGTTCAAGAAAGAGAGAAGTATCTCCAGAGTGGATTGAAATTCTCGAAAAGACGAATCCGGTTGGACGAACTGATTCCAACCAGAAGTTTTGGTAATTTATAAGTGAAGAGAGAAGTTGCCTCTAACATATGGCCCAAGCATCTATTTTAGCGTGTGGCATAGTGTGTATACACATGTATTATTAATTCATGCATGCACCATTTATCATCCATGACCAGATCCATTTGGGATCCCCTTCATGTTCAATGCAGGGGTTGAGAAATCCGTCAGGATGAAGCTGATCTCTCGGCCGATAAACAATGAAAAAACCTATGCCAAACTTGACCTTCTAGCTAGACTAAAAACAAAAAATGTAGAGTGTAGAACGTGTGCTATGAAGCAGATCGTCGTCCATGATCTGTTTTGAAACACTCGTGAATTGGTACTACATGTATTCCTCCCCTAGACGGCTAGACATGTAGCCGTACCTAATCTTAATTACTTTTGCATTAACACAAATTTAAAAGATAATTCAACAATCAATATAAACTGCGACATCTTAAAAGTTGGAATAATCGACAAGCTACAACTCATAATTCATATACTCGGTAAGCTTTTGAATCCATTTGCTTTCATCAAATTGATGATTACAAACTTTGATATATATATATATATATATATTTTTTTTTTTTTCCCAAAGAAACTATAATACGTGCACAAGTTGTGTCTCTTTGTCAATTCTTTTACCAAAAATATTTATAACTTCCTAGAAGAATGTATATTTTTAATTGTTGGTACGTATTCGTTTTATCTTTTTCGTCTTGTATAACCTTAACACAGAGAAAATAAAAGGTGACTTTTCACGTGAAATATTAGGAGCATGTTATGTGAATGTGAAAATTAAAAAAAGATGGTAATACAAAAAAAGTATGGGTTATGATTGGTCCAAATGTGTCTAAGTGTCTTACTGTCTTAAAACCATCACCAAAAAGGAGACTTCTCTGTGTTGCCGTGACTCACTCCCATGTGCTTCTCTTTCCCTCTTTCTCACGACCCGTGACATTAACTGCTTACTATACGACAAAACCCTTTACACACAAGTGTCGATAAACCAACGACTTCTTTTTTTTCTTCTGGCAATTTTCTTTCGGTTTATTTACGTACCGTACCGGCTCTTCAATTTTGGAATGATCCGGTTCTTGGAATATAGCTTACCCAACCAATCACCGCTTTATACGAAACGCAAAGCTTACTATTATGTGGTCTTAAGTTCTTTGTTTAGATTCTTTTGTTCACACCTCGCAAGTTGAATAATCTTTCCCCTTTGTCAAACAAACACTGAAACAAGTGTTTTTTTTCTTTCTCTTCAATTAAATTAGCTGACCAGAAAATTAAAAAGTAGCCGAATATTCGGATTGAAATGACGAATTTTGTATAGTTCGTACTAATGTTAGTTGAATGACATTTTCATATAATTCCACGATAGTACGATTATGGTACTTAATTGGTTGGTTAAACCAAAACGAAATTACCAAACAAAACCCGGTTTTGTAAAACGTAAACCGACGCGTCGTATTGGTAAAAGGTGATTGGGTGAGAAGCCTAACCTGTTGTCTGATCTCTGCTGGTGTCACTAGGTTGGCATCTAAAGGAAAAACCACTTGTTTCCCTTATATTCTTCTTTTTTAAAAATTTAATATTTTCTTCTTCTTCTACCATCTCCACAAACTCCAACATCTCTTCGCTCAAGAATAAACAAAACTCAACAAGACTAAATTCTTTCCAGAAAGAAAAGAAGAAAGCAATGAATGGAGAAGAAAGCTTCGTTGAAGACTGCTCTGAGTTTGTTGAACTTGATCCTTCTGGAAGATATGGAAGAGTATGATTCTTATGAATGAATTGTTCATTCTTTGTTAGTATCGATTTAGTTTTTTATTTTTATAAAGATTCTGTTTCTTTTTGTTTTTTTTTTGGTTGGGACAGTACGATGAAATACTTGGCAAAGGCGCTTCGAAGACAGTGTAATCACATTCATCTTCTCTGTTTGTCTTTCTTTCAAATAACCTTTTTTTGTTTTTAGTTTGTCGAAAACGTTTTCTCGTAACGTCACAAACTTTATAACAATGATTTTTTATTGTTTAGTTAATTATTATTATTCTTTATGGAGGATTTATTACTTAATCTAAAGACACTGTTCTTCTTTGTGGCGTTTTGGTTTTTCAGATACAGAGCGTTTGATGAATATGAAGGTATAGAAGTGGCATGGAACCAAGTGAAGCTTCGGAACTTCACTAGGAATCCTGAGGAATTGGAGAAATTCTTCAGAGAGATTCATCTGCTCAAGACTTTGAATCATCAAAACATAATGAAATTCTACACTTCTTGGGTTGATACCAACAATTTGTCAATCAACTTTGTCACTGAACTCTTCACCTCTGGTACTCTTAGACAGTAAGCAAACTCCTTTTCCCTCCTCCAGTTGATGTCTTTGCTAGCTCTTTATCTAAATGGTTACTTCAAAGTGTTGAAAGACTTTATTTGCCTTAAAAATATGTTGTAATTTTGTAGGTATAGGTTGAGACATAGAAGAGTGAATATTAAAGCAGTGAAGCAATGGTGCAAACAGATTCTAAAAGGGCTTCTCTATCTTCATAGCTGTTCTCCTCCAATTATCCATAGAGATCTCAAATGTGATAACATCTTTATCAATGGAAACCAAGGTGAAGTCAAGATAGGGGACCTTGGACTCGCTGCGATTCTTCGTAAATCACATGCCGTTCGTTGCGTTGGTACTTACTTCACATTATTGAATTATGACTTAGAAAACTTTATTGGCTTTAATAATGACTTGAAACACAATTGGACCTACCTATGTGTGTGCGTGTTTAAAGGAACCCCTGAGTTCATGGCTCCAGAAGTGTACGATGAAGAATACAATGAGCTGGTTGATGTATATGCTTTTGGAATGTGCGTACTAGAGATGGTCACCTTCGATTATCCTTACAGTGAATGTACTCACCCTGCTCAAATCTACAAGAAAGTTACCTCGGTAAAGAATCTTGAACAGAGACATTTTTGTTTTGTTTTGTGAAGTCATTTTCTTGTTTTTAACATTCTTCATTATTCAGGGGAAAAAGCCTGAAGCGTTTTACTTAGTGAAGGACCCTGAAGTTCGTGAGTTCGTTGAGAAGTGTTTAGCTACTGTGACATGTAGGCTCACTGCTTTAGAGCTTTTACAAGACCCTTTCTTACAAGATGATGCTGATGGATTCGATATGGGATCCATTGATTACTACAATGGTTATGATGAAGCTGGTTCGTTCCTTAGACAGCCTTTGATCGATCCTCCTCTTTACCATGATGATCAGTTTGAGTCACAGATATGTGAGATCGATCTTTTCGCTCAAGACGATGAGGAAGATCCCGACCATGTAGACATTTCGATTAAAGGGAAGAGAAACGGCAATGATGGAATATTCTTAAGGCTCAGAATCTCTGATGCAGAAGGTACTTGGTTCAGAAGCAAAGTTTTCATTCTTTTCTAAAGATCATAAAACCTAAAAAGCTTTTAACGTTCATGTAATTACAGGACGGATAAGGAACATTTACTTCCCGTTTGAGACAGCTATAGACACAGCGTGGAGTGTAGCAGCAGAGATGGTGTCTGAGCTTGACATAACGAATCAAGATGTTGCGAAAATCGCTGAGATGATCGATGCTGAGATTGCTGCATTGGTGCCTGATTGGAAAATCAATCACAACGTTACAGAAAGTGATACAAATGTGAACAACAACAACAACAATGCAGGGTTCTGCGGGAGTTGTGCTTCGAATGGTTATATAAAAGAGACTGTATCATCAAATAGCGAAGTCTCCGGAGAAAAGTCTCACCATCATCATCATCATAAGTTTGATTGTTCTGACGACAGAAGCTGTACTTCGATACACGGTAGGTTCGAGGAGATAAGTTACCAAGTGGAAGGACAAGAACAACACGGAGATGGTGGTGATGCTGTTGTTGTCTCTGGAGAAGGTAATAACAGGATTCATTACGCGGATATTTGGGGTTTGAGAGACTCACGTTCTGATGATGGAGAAGAAGAACAGAGCTCGGTGAGTTTGAAGTTGAATACGAGGAAGAAAGTGAAAGGTGAGTGGTGGTCGGAGAATGAGATAAGGAGAGAGTTGAGATGGCTTAAGGCAAGGCAGAAGATTCAGCTAACGAGAGTTAGAGATCACCAAAGGAACTGTGAGAAACCGATGGAGTTCTCTGTTAAGGATGGATATGGGAATGGAACTTCAGCAGCTTCCCCGCCTCTTCTTTGTAGGGCCATCTCTCTTCCTGTAGACGCCGTGGATATATGAGAAATGTAAAGTCTACATTACAATATTTGTATTTTGCAGCATTTTTAACTTTGCTATACGATTAATTAAACATGCAACACTTTTTAACTTTTGTTATTAATCTTCGTTAATAACCTTCAAAATTCGTTAGCTCACGGATTAACACTTTCAACGAGAGTCAGATCAAACAGTCTTTACATTTTAAAATCTTTCGGTTCTAACTCTGGTTTGGGTTTGGACCGGTTATACTGGAACTTCTTCAGGTGCCTAAAATCAAGATTTCGTCTCAATAAAATGAAATTTTTCATTATTTTCAGTTGGTTAACTGAAATTGCAGTTCATATGATTTTTATGGATTTTGTAATATTCATACGTGTCATTCGAATTATCGGTTCTAATGTACCGGTTCGGTTTATTAATATATAAACTCAGCGAATCTGAAATGGCTGTAAGGGGAGTTGAAGCGTCGTCGTTTGGCTGATTCGAACAACAAAAGCCACACATAGTGGTCGTTTGGTTTGGTCTTTCTCTCTTTCTTGTTCCTTCCGCTTGTCAAGAAATGGAACTGTCGTCTGCGTCCGCCATGTTCGGTCAATCCTCCGCTCAGATTGTGAGACCAAAGCTCGGGTTTACGGTTTCACTCCCTCAGAGAACATCGATCGTTTCTTCTTCGCTTCCCCGATTCTTGAGGATGGAATCTCAACCTCAGCCTCGCCAATCCATCTCCTGCGCTTCTTCACCAAGCAATAACGTTTCTCAGGAGACTTCTTCTTCTTCTACCTCAGTCGTACCAGGTCAGTGTTGAGATTATTAATGGCTTGAGATAAAAGCTCATTTCTTTATTGATTCTTCCTGAGCTTTGTGAAGAAGAAGTGAGCTTAAAAAAAAAATCTGTCTTTTTATGTTTTTGGTTTGGTTTGGGTGATGCGATCAGCTCGAGTTGGGGAAGTGAAGAGAGTGACAAAGGAGACGAATGTGTCAGTGAAGATAAATTTGGATGGTACTGGAGTTGCTGATAGTTCTACTGGAATCCCTTTCCTTGACCATATGTTAGATGTAAGTGTTTTGCCTTTAGTGATGGATTTATTAGGTTCTGTTTTGTTCAAATTTCATCCTTTGTGATATGAAATTTCCCTTGGAAGAGAGCTTAGCACGACAGTTTCAATGAAAGGATCTTGTTTGCTTCAGCATATTTATAATGTTGATTAATTTTTCTCTTTTATTGGTTAGCAACTTGCTTCACATGGCTTTTTTGATGTTCACGTAAGAGCAACTGGTGATGTTCACATCGATGATCATCACAGTAACGAAGATATAGCTCTTGCCATTGGAACAGTAAGTGTTTACTTTCTGTCTTCTGTTTTGTGATCTTCTTTTCCCTGTTTTAGCACTTATCCGCCATATTCATTCTCGGCTCTTTATTAGACCTATCAGCAACAGTATGTTTTTTTTTTCTCTAAGGGAAGTTGTTGTGCTGTATTGAAATCTCTAGGCTCTGTTGAAGGCCCTTGGTGAGCGTAAAGGGATTAATCGGTTTGGTGACTTTACTGCTCCTTTAGATGAAGCGCTTATTCATGTTTCCCTGGTAACAAAAATTATGAATCTTTTCTGTTGCATCTTGTGTTTATTCTCTCATTACTGGATATATCTTATACTTGCTTACTGCTTATAATGAACAAAACGACTCTTGCAGGACTTGTCTGGTAGACCATATCTTGGTTACAACTTGGAGATTCCAACCCAGAGAGTTGGAAATTATGACACTCAGGTTCTTCATTCCTCGAGTTTTCCTCTTTTAGTTTATTCTTTCGGGTTTATTTGTTGCTTAGTTATCATTTATAAGTCTGCTGAGAGCTGTAAACCTTTGCAATTGTAGTTGGTGGAGCACTTTTTCCAATCATTGGTGAATACTTCCGGTATGACACTTCACATAAGACAGGTACTGTGTTTCCAAATTTTCCAGTGAAAAACAAAATCGTACGATTTCATGAGAGTTTCTTCTGCAATATGCTTGGCAACGTTTTCATGACATTGTTTAATAGACGTTTGTTCCAACAGCTTGCTGGTGAAAACTCTCATCACATAATAGAGGCGACGTTTAAGGCTTTTGCCAGGGCTCTACGACAAGCAACAGAGAATGATCCTCGCCGTGGTGGGACAATACCAAGGTTTGACTTATCTTCTTATCCTCCTCCACATTCTAGTTCTTTCTATACACACACTTAGCTAGGATAAATATCATAGAGAATGCAAGAGTATTCATCTGTCATGTGAAAACAAGACTAATGATCCATTCATATACCCTTTGTGGATCCTGAGGGTTTATCTTTGTTGTCTTGATAAGAGATTATTATTGGAATGTGAAACATGTATATGTCATTAGAAAACGCGTTTGAGGTGTGATTGATTGCTTTTCGGAATTTGCAGTTCAAAAGGAGTCTTGTCACGGTCCTGAGAGCTGAGCAATCACACAAGAAAAGCTCCCAGATTCACTCTGCTGTTGCCAAATGTCAAAACCTGTTGAATATCAGCTCTGGTCGTTCCCAGAAGCGTCAAGAACAAAAAGCAATTAGAGTGAAGATCACACACTACGGATTCATCTTTATAACCTGTTGATGAAATAGTGTTTTGTACCTCTGCATTTAAAAATCTCTTTAAGAAAAGTCAAATATCTCGAAACGACAGTGTTTTAAAAGCCGTTTGGGTAGTTACACGGCTGTACTACTAATCGACGCCGTTTGAATGTTTCTATCTTTATCTGCTCGTCTCAGAAATTAACAGATCGAACCAAAACCCTAATTGAATCTCGTGATCATCACTTCACAATTGAAATCTCAATCTCATCGCAATCGCTTCAGAATCAGATCACTGATAATGGTCGGAGGCAATAATAACGGCAAGTCAACGACGCAAAAACCTCCTCTAACCTCCTCCGCTCCTCCCGCTGCTTCTTCTTCTTCCTCCCACGACCGTAAATCTCGTTGGACTTCAAGCAACAACGATGGTGGAACCAACAATAACAACAAGACGACGACAGGTGGCCAGAAGACGAATCCTTCACCGAAGCTAGCTCCGATGCCGAATCATCATCATCCCAATCCAACATCATCACGTCCACCTTCACAATTCCCTTTCCAAGATTCTTCTTCGTCTTCATCGGCGGCGGCGGCGGCGGCGCTTGGTGCTCCACCTGCACCGACGTACGGATTCCACATGCTAGAGCGACGAACGATCGTTCTCGTTGACGGAAGTGTGCGATCATACTTCGCGCTTCCTCCTAATTACCATGATTTCCCTCCTCCTCCTCCTCAACGCCGACTCCCTGGTAGATTCCCTCCGTTTCATCCGGAGGAGTTTCGGAACCTTTGGGATCGTCCGGAAGGTTCGACGAAAAGGAAACATCCAGGTGAGGAGGAGATTGATAGGAGAGGAGGGGATGAGAGAGGTGAAATGCTGAGGCAAAGACATCAGTTTATGCAGTTTGTCAATCCTAATGATCAGTCGGTTATGGTTGGGATGAGTAGTCCTTATGGGAGGGATGTTGGGGAAGATGGTAGACCGGTTAAGCTTATGCGGTTAGGTACGAGTAGGAATGAGAGTGGAGGTCATCATGGGGTTAATAAGCTTCTCCAGGTTGATCACGTTGCGTTAAAGAAGTCTTTTTTGGAATTTGTGAAGCGGATTTTTGAGGATCCGTCTGAGAAGAAGAATTATTTGGAGAATGGGAGGAAAGGGAGGCTTCAGTGTCTCGTCTGTGGCAGGTTTGATGGGTTTCAATCTGTTTCTTGTGTTTGTTTTTTGCTTAGGTTTAGTTTGCTTTTGCTGGAGACTCTTATTGACTTGTTCTTGGTGGTTTGTTTAATTAGTCAATTGTGTCGTAGATGGATAAACGAATATGAAGAAAGTAAGAGTGAACGTTAGAATACTTTTGTTATACTTCTGTTTAATTCATATGGTAACTAATATTGCACTTATCTTGACTTTGATGGTTGTGATGTTAGCTATAATGTGTAGTATTGTAAACGAATATGAAGGAAGTAAGAGAGAACGCTAAAATACCTGGAACACTTTTGTTACTTCTGTTTGGTTAATATTGTAACTTGTTCACTCACACTATTGCACTTATCTTGACATGCTTTAGTAGTTGTGATGTTGTATTCCTGATTAGCTTAATGTTATTTGCTTCTCGTTTATCTTGTTCCTTGTTTACTATGTATTTAATGGATTGTTTGCTTTAATAATGCAGCGCTAACGTCCATATACTTTTATTGATAACTCATACACGATGATTTGGGTTTATTCTCTATTGAAGTACTTCTTAGATTATTCAAGCGAGCTATTTTACTTTGATATTAGGTATTATTCAACTTAGTTGTTATCTCCTTCGTACCTAAATTCCTTGGAATGCTCTTTTGTATCTCATTTATTTTAAATTTTAATATTTGTTCCACATAATATTATTTGTTTCTGGGTATCTATTGAATCAAGTTATTAGTCCTTGCTATTTTTGCAGGCTTATTTTTTAGACTTAAGTACAGTATAATGGTAGTTTTACATTAGGGTCTGATATGTCGATGCTAATTTGTTTTTATGGTCACCTTCATTACTTATTATTTTGCTCAGAATGATTTCTATTTTAAATTCGGTATCATATACTTCTCTCTTTTTTAGTGTTAGTGACCCTTACATGAGCGTTCTATGATCAGTTAAGAATGTGTTTAGCATTCTTTACTCTCCCTCACTGCTGTGCTTGTGACTCGTGATTCATGAATCCAACATGTTAACTTGTCCGACTTCATATTCTTAACTCTTTAGGTGATATAGATATTGCAAGTCTCAAACATTGTGATTATACGCACTTCCATCTAAATTTAGCTTGATTTACTAGATGGAGGTTGTCAACTTGTTTGGCATGATGAGATGGCCATTCAAATCAGTCAAGGATGCTAGATTAGTAGACTATAATAGCAACTCATCTATTTTCAATGCTCTTAATGTGTCACATAATAAGCGTCGTTGGATGTGAAGTTCTTTAAAGCCTTTCTTGTTATCGTTAATATTCTTCAACTCTTCTGCTATGTTATGATGGTACTCCACATAATTGCGCAGAGATTTTATGTGTTTTTATCTGTATGTTATGTGTTTTCCTTGCATCACTATTAACCCTAGTCTGTAGCTAAGGTTTATCATTGGCTTATTCAGTACACGATTGAATTATTGTTCGTCTAATAAACCGATTAGTGGATGTTGCTTTACACATTTAATCATTTAAGTGTATATTCAATAGTTTTAGTGGCTCTGATTTTCCTGAGTTTAAAATCTCAGACTATTGTATGCAAAATTTGTGCGGTGAATCTGAATGAGTGTTTCCAATTCGACTTATGCTTAAACACAGGTGTCCTAAAGACGTCCAGGATACACATGGTTTGGTAATGCACGCATACTTTTTTGATGATCCTAGCTCACGTGCGCGTCACTTAGGCCTGCACAAAGCTCTATGTGTACTGATGGGATGGAATTTCTCAAAGCCTCCTGATAATTCGAAGGCATACCAGAATCTACCTGCAGAAGTGGCAGCAATCAATAAAGACCAGCTGATTATGTGGCCACCTCACATTATTGTTCACAATACGAGTACAGGGAAGGGTAAAGATGGGCGTATGGAAGGTCTTGGAAGCAAAAGAATGGATGACAGAATTAGAGGTACAACATGCGCCAACGTTCATGAATCTTGGCATCTTGCATTGGCTAAATCTGCACCTTAGAATTCTCTTCGCTTTTTTCTGTCTCCTTCATTTTACGTAAAGTAGGTTATCTCCATCAATTGGACTTAGAACCATAGCCTTAGAGATGACTCCCATAGTCTTAATGATTTGGCATCTGTTTGTTATCTCAAAACTGTGCCACAGAAATCATTTCCTTGATCTTTCAGAAGAAAGTTCAAGGAAATCCCTCTCTTTATTTTGCTAACACTAGAAGGATGCCCCAAAAGGTGTTCTTAAGTACGAGTCTTGGGTCTAACAATATTTTCTTATCAACTGACATTCACTCTCTCAGGCGCATTCTTCCTTTAGTTTCCTTACCTTCCCATTCTCTCCTATGTTTCTATGTAGTTTTGTGAATTGATAGCTATTATTACTTGCCGTTGAGTAATGTCAAAATCTGGTCTGTACTTTCTTTCACTACTTTCTAATATCAGAATCTAGTAAATGGTGGTCGAAGAAGTATATAAGCTTCTTCAACAGGACTTTGTTGCGTCACCATTTTCCTAGCGTTTTCTATAGGAATATCAGCTTATAGTTTCGGAACTTCCGCTGTGTCACATGGTTCCAAAATGTGCAATGTGATTAGGCTAATGATTGGTGTGCACAAAATAGTAATCTAGTTATTGGCCTTTTCCATGACACATTTTTGCTGCCTTGGTTTAAATGTCTATCTGTATTTACAGAACTGAAATTCGACGTTGGGAAATCAAGGGCACTCTATGGAAGAGACGGTCATTTGGGAATTACCCTCTTTAAGTTTGCGGGAGATGATTCAGGGCTCAGGGAAGCTTTGAGAATGGCTGAATACTTTGAGAAGACGAACCGTGGGCGCAAAAGTTGGGCCGCGTTACAACCATTCACTCCAAGCAAAGATGATGAGAAAAACCCTAGTCTTGTCGAGGTTGATGCTAGGACAAATGAGAAAAGGAGGATCCTCTATGGTTATCTCGCGACCATAAGAGACTTTGACAAAGTCGATATGGAGACAAAGAAGAAGACCACAATTGAGTGCCTTAGTGAACTCACAGGATCAAAGTGAATTACAGTTCTCTCCCAAAAGGTACACGTTAATTTCGAGGTATTTATTGCCTATTGAATCTGTATTTTTAGTCATAAGCCCAAAAACTCGAAAGGAGAAAGCAAAGTTTGTAGTTTTTTTTTTCTTCTAGATGAATGAATTTCTTGGTTTTCTTGATCATTTGATTCAGTGATCACATTGCATATAGACTAATATGGGTGTGAGCTGATATATACGAGCTTCTGTTCAACAACATCCTTGGAAGTAAATTGTGATATAGTGCTTGATGGTTTTGATGTCCTTGTTGATTCTTTTATCTTCTTTCCCTTTTGCTTGTCTTCATCCTGTTCGTTCGTTAGACTTTAGCCAGCTAATAAAAAGTAACACCTATACATATTCATAGTCCTATGGTTGCCTAGGCACATTTTCTCTGCTAAAATGGAGAAAGAAAGAGAGGAAACAACTAACAAATGTGAGTCTTGAACAAAACAATGGTAGCTCAGTGCCTTTTGCTTATGTATTTGATATCAATGACATTGAGTTAGTGTTACCCTGCTTTATTTATTGGCGACAACAATTGTGGTGCCTACTGCCTGGCTTGGTAATAACTTCTTTGTGTCTGAATTTTATGAATTGGGATGAAAATAAAAAGCAGATAAGAAGCATTGTATCTTGTGGGTGATTTTGGCCACTAGAATATATGAATCTTGTTTCTCCTTTTTCACTTTATTTGTCTCTGTTTAATTGACAAGTTAGGTATAAAAGGGTTAAATGATTTTTACTCTACTTTTCTGTGCTAACTTAATCTAATCTGTTGAATCATAGTGACTCTTGACCAAACTTTCTTTCCTGTATTCATTGGTCGATTCGTACATTATTTCCCTTGATTTGAATGACATCTCCAACATCCACTACTAATTTTCAGATTTGTGCCTTCAATATAAGAATCTTATAATAAGATTGAGTGTTTAATCTTTTTTTTTAATCAATGACTAACGGTTTATCAGCTTGTTTGTGTATTAGTAGGTTTCTCTAAGAAATATAGATGTATTCGTATATTGTTGAGAAAAATATTTATATCTCAATAATATTATTATATCAAAACTCCTATAGATGAATATTAAATTTTCTCAATTTAATTGATTTATTTTTTAAGGTTGCCTATAATAAATGTGATTAACGTACATCGGATCATAGTGTGCCCACTGCCCACCATCATAACAATTAGCGGGATAAAATTTTATAAATGTACAATAGATAGGACAAAGTACTTTGTGTAGTGGTTAAGAGGAAAGTGCATATAATAATTAGACAAACTAACGAAAACATATAAACAAAAAAAAAAGACTCGAGATTATGCAAGGTCATAATCATGTTACTGTAAGACTAGCTAGACTAATGTCAATTCAGTGCATGGATTTAAATCATTATCCCTTTTGAATCTGATTTTCTCCCTTAAAACATTTTCAAATTTCTCTCCTTACTTTTTCCGTAAAGTGTAAACAGTAAACGGCGGTTAATTTTGAGCCGTCCGTTGCGGACCCATTTAATTAGATAGTTGTTTGCCGTCAACTTCATATTTCGTCTCATTCTAATTGTGTTTTTTCCTCTTTAATTTGTATAATTAATCTCTTAACTAAAATGATACTATATTACCAAGAGGACGAAAAGGGTAAGGATGTTTCAATAATGGGTTATATGTCACTGTCCCGTTTTACATTTTGTACATATCCACGGAAAAAAGTTTTTAGCATATGTCAATTCTAATGATGGAAAACAAAACGAAGTAGCTTTAATAATTCAAATTCAAATTTCTTTTTTATCTTATGCTTCTGTTTGATTTCACAAGATATTTTGAAACATAGTAAGAAGATTAGCAAAACTAAAAAAAAATATTAGTGTAAATGGTGTAATGAGTCTCTTTGTGGCTTGCTTAATTATCACGTTTTAGAACACACAAAATATTCGGTCCAAGTATTGTCACGCGTGACTGATTCATTACAGCCTTTTAAAGATCATCTTCATATACACATGTGTTCTTCTTACATTATACTACTGGAAAATTTAATATTTTTTCTCTTATACTTTATATAGTCTATCAATTTCACATTAAATATTTTTAACCGGCAATGCTTCACTGGTTTCCGACTCAACGCATGTGGTGGTCAGTGGGCCTGGCCCACTTATCTCTTTCACCTTTATTTTTTTTTTAAGCGATCTAACTTGGTGGTAGTATACGATAAAGCGAAGCTTAGTAATAACTTATTACCACCAGCCCAAACACGCCCTTATTTATCCCACGTCATCTTCCCGTTCACAATAGCACACCAAACCTACGCATCCCTGGCGCAATATAGATTCCTCTCTCTCTCTCTCATTATATCGCGCCTTTAATCAGACTCCACCGAGACGTGTCGCTCTTATGACATGTCCACGTCACTCTTCTTGTCTCTTATCTTCGTCTTCCAACTTTTTGCCATTTCTAGGTTTTCTGCAATTTCACTCCAAAACACACTTTCGTTACCTTTTTCTTCTCTCTGAGATTGTTTTCCTCTTCTTCTTCTCTCGAGTGAGTTTTGAAGTTCGTTTAGCTTTCCGTTTAAAACTCCGACGATGGGGTCGGTCCCCGATCCAGGCGAGTTGACCGAGTTAGCTCAGCCGAGTTTCGAGGAGTTTCAGAGGCAGAGTTCGTTGATGACTAGCTGCACTCTTCTCTGGAAGGAACTCTCCGATCACTTCACTTCCCTGGAGCAGAATATCATGAAAAAGTCAGAGGCTTTGAAGCAGATGATTGAAACCCTAGACAACCAGACTCAGACCTCTCTCGAGTCGCTTAAGCGTAGGGAAGTAACAATCGACCGAAGCGTCGAGATCGTAGCTGGGAAAGTTGGTGAACGAGCTAGAGCTGCTCTTGAGTCGCTTGAGAAAGCTAGAGACGGTGGTTCTAATGGAGATGATGATGAAGCTGGTGAGGTTGATGATGAAGGAGGGCTTCTCTCTGCGTTGAAATCACTTTGTTTGAAGATGGACGCTAGAGGGTTCTGGGATTTCGTGACGGCTAGGAAGAAGGAGCTTGAGAATCTCCGGTCTCAGATTCCTGCTGCGCTTGTGGATTGTGTGGATCCGGCCATGTTAGTGCTTGATGCCATATCTGAGGTTTTTCCCGTGGATAAAAGAGGTTCTGGAGAGAAAATGACGAATGATTTCGGATGGGCTTGTGTTGTGATTCTTGAGAGTTTAGCACCTGTGATGGTGGATCCTGTGATTGGGAAGTCTCGTCTGCTTGTTACTCCTAGCGTTAAGGAGAAAGCTAAGGAGATCGCTGAGACGTGGAAGGCGAGTTTGGTGGAGAGAGGAAGGATAGAGAATGTGAAGACTCCTGATGTCCATACGTTTCTGCAGCATCTTGTGACGTTTGGAATTTTCAAAAGTGAAGATCTTGCTCTGTATAGGAAGCTTGTCGTTGGTTCCGCTTGGCGCAAACAGATGCCTAAGCTTGCTGTTTCAGTTGGTTTGGGTGATCAAATGCCTGGTAAGCCAAAGCTCGTATCTTTTACTTTTTGCCGTTGTTTATGATCCTGCCAATGCTTAACGTCAAGTAGTAGTTGGAAAGATTAGCTTAGTTCCATTGGACATTGCACCGTCAGATGTTTTAGTTTTGGTAGTTTGCGGTTTGTTCAACCTCGTTTGGTGGTACTTTGTCTTGCTATGGCAGAAGTCTTTTCTGGTTAACACTGACACCATTTAAATGTAGAACTTTGTCCTTTTAGTCAGTTCTGGCTAACATTTTATAGCGTAACTTGTGCCGAAGTCTGAGACATTAGTGACATAAGGTGTAATTTTGTATGTCAGGCAGATTAGAACTGACCATAGGCTGTGTGAAGTTGGAGTCTTTTCTCTGTATCTCGTTTATCTGAGCTTATAAATGATGGCTTGAGTTGTTATGTTTCTACAGATATGATCGAAGAGTTAATCAGCAGGGGACAACAGCTTGACGCTGTTCATTTTACTTATGAAGTTGGTCTTGTGGATAAGTTCCCTCCGGTTCCTTTGCTCAAAGCCTATCTAAGAGACGCGAAGAAGACAGCAGCTACTATCATGGAGGACTCCAGCAATACTGGCCGAGCTTCGGTATCTACTCATTTTTCTCACAGCTAAACATTCTTATTCGCAAGCTAAAATTTAACATCATCGTGATTCCGTCTAACTAAACCGTCTTGTCATGTTTTCTTCTCCAAAGAATCTCGTGGCGCGAAAGGAGCAATCAGCTCTCAGGGCAGTCTTGAAATGCATAGAAGAGTACAAACTCGAGGAAGAGTTCCCTCCAGAGAACCTCAAGAAGCGTTTGGATCAGCTAGAGAAGACCAAAACCGAGAAGAGAAAACCAGCAGCTGTTCCCGCAAACAAGAGAACCAGAGCCAGCTACAACGGTCCAATGCCACCAGCGAAAGCTGGTCGTATCACAAACGCATACGTCTCTTCCTTCCCATTCATCAGATCACCGTCTCACTCTCCTCAGTACGCTTCACCAGCAGCTTACCAATCTCCACCTAACACTGTCTACAGCAACAGGAGCCCACCATATCCATACTCGCCTGAGCTTATCCCCGCCTCATACCAAGGCTCACCTATCGGTTACCCAGCGTACAACGGTTATTGCAACGGTCCAGTCCCCGTCCCTGCTCCAGCTCCTCCGGTTTACCATCCGCACTACCATCAGCACCACCAACACACCCACCATCAGCAAGCTTACTACTGAATTAGACAGTGTGATGACAAATCAAGAAGGAAAAGATGGTAATAACCAACAACCCACTGATACTGTGACAACTACTCTGGTGTACTCCCTGTATCTGCATCTCTGTTTGTCTACGTTGTCGTTTTGTCTGTAATATTTTCCGCAGCCTAACTCTTTTTAGTAAGTTAGCTATCCTCTTCTCGTGTGTGTTTATTAGTTTACGTATAAAAAAAAAAACTCTCCTTTTGTAATGCCTAATATTCTGTCAACAAACTTATCTTTCTGTTAATTAAATGACAACTTCTCTTTGTCAACAAACCTCTCTTATATTCGTCTCTGATTATTACAGAAACCCAAAACAGAGTTCACATATTGAAACCATACTTGTTCTTTTGAAAGATCCTTACTTTGAATCTCTTTGTTGAACAAGTCGGTGTTAGCATTCTATAGAGGAGGAAGGCATATCAGTTTCAACTAGCGGTGAGAAAATCTCTCTTCTAACCCAACATTGCACACCACCTGTTCGACGATTTGTCTCAGTGAACTTTTGTCCTACACTTTCAGAATTGGTGTCTTTTCCTTTAATGGCGTCGACGGTTCTCAGAAGAAGCTGTCTCCGTTTGCCGTATCTCACTTCCCGTTTTCGAGTAGCATCTCATTGCTTGTCCTCGAGATTTTCCAGCAGCGAAACTGGAAAGGATTCAACCGCTGAAAACGCTGTTGGTTTGAGTGGTTGTGCTATAGAAACTGTGGATGATGATGCTTGGAATGTGTCATCAGCTATATCACAAGCCTGGAGAGAATTTCAATCAGACAATGCTAAAAACTCTTCCTTTACGACACAAGGCAGAGAAACAAGCGTTCTTGATCTTGATCATGATGAAATCGACAATATGAGAATCCGTGGTGATCTGTTCTACAAGCTTGACCGAGGTTCAAAAGAGTTTGAGGAATACAACTATGACTTCCACCGCAAGAACAATAACCAGAAAACCAGGAAAGAGGAAAGCAATCAAGAAGAAACAAAGATGAAGAAGGAAACAGCAAAGAGTAATCAAGAAGTTCGTGAGGAATACAAGAAGAGAGATGAGCCAAAGATTAACACTTTCACTGGCGAAATGGATCATATTAAGTCAGCTACGAAGAAGAGAGAAAGAACGCTTACGTTTAACCAGCTCACAGCTCCTTATCACTACCCGTTTTGCTTGGACATCTACATCTCAAAGGCTTCGGTGCGAGCTTGTGTGATTCACAGGGTGACTAGTAAGGTTGTTACTGTGGCTCATTCCATTTCGAAAGACATGAAGTTCGATCTTGGTTCGACTAGGAACGCAGTGGCTTGCGCTGCGGTTGGGACAGTCCTTGCGCAGAGAAGTTTGGAAGATGACATACATGACGTTATATATACTCCAAGGAAAGGAGATAAAGTGGAAGGTAAGCTTCAGGTTGTGCTTCAAGCTATCATTGATAATGGTGTTAATGTTAAAGTGAAGCTTAAGCAGAGGAAACTCAAGAAGAAGACTAGTCATTTAACGATGCCCTATATGTAAATTATTTGCTTTTTTTTTTTCATTTTTATGCTATTTTTTTCCAAAATCTTATTTAGATCTGGTTCGATTCGGTTCGGTTCGGTTTTTTGGTTAAGTCATTTAACGATGCCCTATATCTTATTATATAAAGTTGACTCTTCAAAGTTAGTAATTAACATAATTGTAACAAGTGACGATTTTATTATTTAGGATTTCACATCTGTCAAAATATATTTATTTTTTTCAAATTTAAAAATTATTATCAGAAATAAAAAGGAAACTTATAAAATTAGAAATTTTATTTACTAATTTTCGTTTTATAATTTGTTTTAAATTGGAAAAAGTTAATTTCCTTTTCAAAATTTAATTTCTTTCTCTAATTTATTTTAATTACAAAAGGTTAATTTATTTTTCTAATTTCTGAATTGACAAGTGGCAATTTGATTATTTAGGATGTTGACATGTGTCAAAATATATTTATTTTTTCAAATCTAAAAATTATTAACAAAAATAAAAAGGAAAATTATAAAATTAGAAATTTCTTCTACTAATTTTTGTTTTATAAATTACTTTAAATTAGAAAAGTTAATTTCCTTTTTAAAAGTTAATTTCCTTTTTAAAATTTAATTTCCCTTTCTAATTTATTTTAATTGGAAAAGGTTAATTTATCTTTCTAATTTCTAAAATTTCCTTTTCTAATATTTTTTTCTGAATTGATTTAAATTAAAATTTTATTTTTCTTTCTAATTGATTTTAACTGAAAAAAAAAATCTGCCAATTTTAGTTTCCTACTTAATTTAAAAAGTTGAATCCTTAAAGTTAGTAATTAATATAATTATGACAAGTGGCGATTTTTTTATTTAGGATGTTGACATGTGTCAAAATATATTTATTTTTTTCAAATTTAAAAATTATTATCAAAAATAAAAAGGAAACTTATAAAATAATAAATTTTCTTTACTAATTTTCGTTTTATAATTTGTTTTAAATTGGAAAAAATTAATTTCCTTTTTAAAATTTAATTTCCTTTTCAAATTAATTTTAATTACAAAAGGTTAATTTATTTTTCTAATTTCTGAATTGACAAGTGGCAATTTGATTATTTAGGATGTTGACATGTGTCAAAATATATTTATTTTTTCAAATCTAAAAAATATTAACAGAAATAAAAAGTAAAATTATAAAATTAGAAAATTCCTCTATTAATTTTCGTTTTATAAATTACTTTAAATTGGAAAATTTAATTTCATTTTTAAAATTTAATTTCTCTTTCTAATTTATTTTAATTGGAAAAAGTTAATTTATCTTTCTAATTTCTAAAATTTCCTTTTCTAATATTTTTTTCTGAATTGATTTAAATTAAAAATTTATTTTCTTTTTCTAATTGATTTTAACTGAAACAAAATCTTGCCAATTTTAGTTTCCTACTTAATTTAAAATTTTATTTTAATATAGTTACAATAGAATTAAAATATCCGTAACAATATGGGTAGAACAAGTAAAACAATTAGAAAATAAACAATAAATCCATCTAATTATTACAAGATAATGATAAATAACAATAATATCATTAAAGATTTTGACATGTACCGTAAAATTAATTATATATAGATAAATAAAAGAATTCAAATTATCTTAAAAAAAGGTTTATGATTTTTCTATAGATTATATAAAATTTAGTTTTGTTCCTTAATAAAGGAAAAAAATGTTTATTTCTTTTTATAAATATAGAAATTTCAATAGTAATTTTCAATTTTAAATAATGTCAAACCAAAAGGATTACAAATATTAGTATAAAAAGAATTATGATAAATATTTTAAGAGAATATAATTTTATAGAAATATTTAGAACAATAAATTTTTTTATGTAAATAATTTTTTAATTGTAAAATATTAACATCTAGATTTTTTCAGAGAATTCATTAAAAAATTTATTTATTTTATATAGTCTAATAATATTTAAAATCAAACTTAAACTTTTTCATCCGTTAGAGACTTTAGTTTTCATAATATTTAAATTTTTATTAGTTTCTCGAATTTCTTAACTATAAATTATAAAAAATTATTTTTAGTAATTTAACATAAATTTTAATATTAATTTCTAACTTTTACGGGCGGGTCCTTATCCAATCCCTTATATATTAATTGAGAATCCATTTTTAAAAAAAAACCTTATACTCATGTGTTTATTACATGTATGCCATGATGATGTGTCAAAAGGAGAAAGCTTCTCAAATGTTAATAGAAAAAGTCTTAATTTACTAGATAAATTACATGTAATGCCATTATAACATTATATCATTTATATTAATTTATTAATTATCACAATTATGATATTTCTCTTCAACTCTAATTAAAATACATGTCATTAATTAATTTATAAAATGTTTATTATATGTAATTTTACTTAATGAATATTATATTCATTAAAACTATGATATAATGATAACAGTATATATATTATTCTACATTATTTTTAAAAAACTTAAAAACAGTTTTAATATATAAATTAAAAGTATTTTCTTTTTTTAAATCAAAATTATTTTTTTATATCAACTGCCATTCTTATCATATATATATATTATATAACTATTTCATTNGCCATTCTTATCATATATATATATTATATAACTATTTCATTATTTAAACAGAATTCAA
>OVBI01001772.1:0-28553 GCA_900406495.1 Sisymbrium altissimum
AAATCACATACGTTATATATATATATATATATATATATATATATATATATATTAAATATGTAATATTGTAATAATATAAAACACGTGTTACATAAATTTTCAAACTATTATAATATAAAACGACACGCGTTATATATCTTAAAACTGTCATAATATAGAATTACACACGTTATATATATCGAATATGTAATATTGTAATAATGTAAAACACGTGTTATATAAATTTAAAACTATTACAGTATAAAACAAGACGCGTTATATATCTTAAAACTATCATAATGTAAAATTACACATGTTATATATCAATATGGTAATATTATAATAATTTAAAACACGTGTTATATAAATTTAAAAACTGTTATACTGTAAGACGACAGCCGTTATATATATATATCATAACGTTTATTTTTAGATTGCCACATGTATCAAATGTGTAACACTTATTTTCAAATTGCCGTATTTTTCTACTCATTTTTGGCATATACTTTGTTATTTTTATTTGATATATGAAAATATTGTAAATTTTATTTTATTTTATCTTATTTATCAATCACCATAATTTTACATATATATATAATTAATATTTGTTTTCTCAAATTTACTTTTATTTTAAAATACTTGATATATAATCTAATACAATTTTATGATAGGTAAACTATTAAAAAGTATTTTAAAATAAAAGTAAATTTGAGAAAAAAAATATTCAGTATTTTAAAATAAAATTAAATTTGAGAAAAAATGTTATATATATGTAAAATTATGATAGTTGATAAATAAGATAAGATAAAATAAAATTTACGATATTTTTATATATCAGATAAAAATAATAAAATATATGCCGAAAATGAGTAGAAAAATACGGCAATCTGAAAATAAGTGTTACATATTTGATACATGTGGTAATCTAAAAATAAACGTTACACATTTTGGTATATTAAGTGTGTAATTTTACGTTATAAGAATTTTAAGATATCTAACGCTTGTCATTTTACACTATAACAGTTTTAAAATTTATATAAAACGTGGTTTACATTATTACAATATTACATATTTGATATAGATAACGTGTATAATTCTATATTGTGACAGTTTTAAGATATATAATGCGTGTCATTTTATACTGTAATAGTTTTAAAATTTATATAACACGTATTTTACATTATGAAAATATTACATATTTGATATATACAATATATGTGATTTTACTATTATGGTTTTGAAAAAAGTAAGAGATTTTAAATAATAAATAGAAATATTGCTTTAGCGAGAATAGAGATGATAACTTTTCAAAATCGGTATCTTGAACAAGTGATAGTAATAATTTTCTTTTTCTCAACAACTGTTCATTAGATGTGGTTATAATTCGAATGATGGACAAAATAATATTAATATTAATAATCAGAAAGGATTTTTGCAAGTATATTTTTGTTAAATAATTCAATCAGAAAAATTCTTAAATTCTTTTGTGAGATTTACTTAAAATCTGAGTTTTAAAAATTTAATATATTTAATTATAAGATATAATAAAATTTTATAGGTTATACATATCAACTGTGTAATATCTTATTAGTGTAAAATGATATATCTTTAAAATTTTATATGTTATATCGATGCATAACATTAAAAACGATTTATATAATATAGGTAAATAACTTAATTTCTACTATAAATATATTTAATTTTGATATAAATAACAAAAAAAATTTTAATTTTAAATTCCAATAGATTCCTATAAAAGTTCATATAGAATAATTAAAATAAAAATAAAAAGTTGGATAATTTTAGTTAAATAAATATAATTATATTTGATAATAATCAAAACATAGATGTAGTTTTAATATTGTTATTTTTAAAATTTTGATCAATTGAAATATCTACAAATTTGCTTTTATATAGTTAAATTATATAATTCAATTAAAAAATAAAATTATACTGAATATAAATTATAACATTTGAATGCCTACAGAATAGTGATCATTTTGATATTTTGTTTTGGATATTTGAACTATCTTTTACAAATAGAAAATATAAAGTAGATTTTTAATAGTTTTAGCAATTTATGTTCATTTTAAAAAAAATTCAAATTATATCATACAGAAAAGAAAATTAGGTTTTTGTATTATGTATTTGATATGATGATTCAAATTTGTTTGTAGTAATAAAATTAAACAAATATAATCGAGAAATTTAAATTATTTTAAAAAATTAATATGATATAATTGATTATCAAATTATTGTGATTAAATTATTTACTAATTATATAGCTATTATTTAAAGAAATAGTAGGGGAGATTTTTGGTTTATATTATTAATTAATTATATGATTATTTTAGTAAGAATATTTGATTTTTTGAACCAAATTGTGGATATCATATTTTGTAACTATAATTTGACTTTATTTCTAAAATAAATCTATGATTACACATAATAATGGCATACATGTTAATAATTCCTGAAGGTAATTTAAAAAAAAATATTTCAAATAATATATAATATATAAAAGATTATTTTTAGAATGCCACATTTAGTAATTATCTAACACTTACTTTTGGATTGCCATATTTTTCTACTCAATTTCAGCCTGGAAATTTTATTCTGATTGAATACATGATTGTCATTGTGTAAATATCAACTAATAGTTGTTTTGCTAAAATTTACTTTTATTTTATTGACAACAAAAAATTTTTATTTTAAATTAATTTTTAATAATTTACCTATTATAAAATTTTATTAAATTAAGTTACCTACTTATTATCAAATATGTAATGCTTTTCCTCATATCTATCAATCAGCATAATTTAATATATTTATAATATATATTTATTAAAATTAGTTTTAATTAAAACTATTTCTAATAATCTATAGAACATAAAATTGTATTTTATTAATTACCTATTTATTTTAGATAAAGATTTTGTTTTTTAATAATCAAGATTTCGATAGAATATCATACTAATATTTAATATGCATTAATAGTAGTTTTATATCTTTTAAAATGATTAGAAATGACTAAAAAAAATTCAATCAGATATGTTATGAAATGGCTAACCAAAAAATTCAATCAAAATTTAAGGACATTAGACAATGATATTGATATGTTGCATATATATCATGACAAGAATCTGCAAGAAGTTTTTTAAAAAATAATTTTATCAAAGAACCCAATCAAATAAAGTCTCTAATAAATTTTTGTAGGAAAGTTATTAAATATCCTGGTTCGGAAATTTAATCTAAATATTTGCATATGGGATATAAACTATCAAATTTACATGATGCTTTGATTAGTCAATTTTTCTTTAGTTTCCTCCACAATTCGGACGAATCAACAAGCTTTGATCTGATGTTTCATGATTAAAGTTTACAATACCAAATAAATATATGCAAAGTTAATTTATCGAATATTCTCAAACTCAATTGGAAAAAAGAAACATATGAAAAAGTATAATATTGATTTTAATATTAAACTCAATTTAAACGACTGAAGCATTTAAACATAATTTTGACTAACAAAAATGATACCAAATCGGCACCCGTAATATCTTCTATCCCATCAACTATACACGTTTCATACAAAATTTATTTCAAATAATTTGAGACATTCTCTATAATATCAACATCTCTCTTTTTTGTAGGCGCCAAAGTATAATATTAATTATACCACATATGCTAATTGATTCTCCATTTTTTGTTTGTAAGACCAGAAGGATATCTGTACCAAAACCCAATTTATCCCTTCAGGAGAGGCGCAACCCATGGATAGATGCTCTCTCCGGGTTTGCAAATGGGCCCTAAAACATGGGTTCATATCCGTGTGGCCAAATAGAAAAATGTTTAGTAACTCGGCACTTGAGGGAAATCGATCTCTAACCTACACCAATAGGGCAACTCTTCTCCAAATGTCTCCATTCCTTTTGCGTTAAACTATATTGTATAATTTAATAATGCGCCCAAAGAAAATATCGCAACTAAAGCCATCGTATGTTTATATATTATAGATTGTTATTACATTAATTACTAGTTGCAGTAAGGTAAATACATAGTTGCCGTGATTGATGAATGCAATGTTCAACAAAAAAAAAAGGTAATATAGTTGAATAGCAAAACTGTCTCACTCTATCCCTATCTTTTTTAAAACGTTGACCAAAATGAGACCGAAGACTCCGGTCGTCGTGGCTGCTACCTACTTTTCTCTTGGGCGATTCGAGAGTCCATTCATGTGCGTGTTACATATATATATTTTTCTTTCAATAGTTGTCTAAACTTGGTTACTCATTATTATAAATAATATCTATAGACCTATATTAAAGTTTGAATTTAAAACAATATAGAAGTTCTCATCATTTGTCTGGTTATGACTTGTTTCTAATGAAAAACTGTATTACTAAAGAGCTGATCAAATGATACTATCAGTTGAACTACAAAAATTTAAATAAGAGATAAATTATGGATTGCAAAATTAAACATTTGTTATGTAACAAATACAGTAGTGCTAATTAATGTAATAATGGGTGTCAAAACATTCACCGAGTGCCTGCATATAAACATTCTTTTTTCGTTCTTTTGATGTAGAAATTAATCCCAAAAGTCAAAAGGCATTGATGTTAGATGCTTTGCTGCATCATTTTTTTTTTTAATTTCTTTTCATAACAAATGTTTGTCAGTGTCACTACTCCATATAACTAAAAGTAAAAGCTTATGTGTCTCTTTCCTTTCTTGAATTCACATATAACTTGCATTTGATTTTATAAATGTGACTGTATTTTATTTTTATAGTGTGCGTTATGTTTATGCATCTATGATTCTACTAAATTATGTATGTGCCAGATATAATGCATGTACTAAATTAGTGAATTCAAATAAAAATTGGTGAATATTCATAAAATTTATCTTCATCCTAAGAGTGATATGATCTTCCAGTTGGGTCTGATCCAAATTTTTTTTCTTCAGTAACAATATCTTTAAAAATTGTTAGAATTTAATCAGTGTTGAACACGAAATGATTATTTTTATAAATGAAATTTCAGAATGTTATAATTTAAAAATTATTATAAAATATATAATATTTATATTTTGATGGTAAATATTAAAAAAACCTGTAATTATAATAATCTATAAAAGACAAGTATATATGTAATGAAAAATTAATTATGAAAATACAAATTTAAATTTGAACTCCAATATAATAAGAATCAAATCCTATATATACATAGATAATGTCTAGATTTAATACGTTTTGCGTTGTGGTGCTACAACAAGTTGATCGGTAAAGGATAGTAGCATATTTATATGATATGATACTTTACCCATGAAAGATAAAAGAAAAAAATTATGTCAAGGGATAGTGTTAAACAATATTCGATCCTACAAAAAAAAAAAAAAATTCATTTCTAACAATATTGAACGCAAGTTACACGAGGCGGCTAAATTCGTTTAAATTGGGCTTAAAAAAAATTCGATCTTCTTATTTTTTTTATCAAATCTTGTTTCTCTCACAAATATTCCACAAATTACATTAACAAAGTATATTGTATAGGGATATCTTCCTCTACTTGGTCAAGAAGGTTACAGAAACCATGACACCAATTATTTTAAAATTTACCACCATCACCAACATAAAAGCGTCCTAGCCATAAGCCAACATAACTTATATACCTGAATTTTCATCATTTTTTTATCAATAAACTCAAAAAGAAGACAAGAAATATATATATATATATATAACTTCCTCTTAGCTGGGCTTTAAACCTCAGTTACAAAGTATATATACTATAATGGTTGAAAGGGTGATCTCCTGCATTGACACCTCATTATTTTTAAATAAATAAAATTAAAGATATATCATCAATTAATTATTTAATTTAAAATCATTTAACTTAAATTTAACTAAAAACATATTAAAATGAAAACATACAATATATAAAATTCATATTTAATTTAAAAATATTATAAACATACAAGTATTATATATATAAAAAAATTAAATGCATTTTTAAGAAAAATAAAAAAAAACTCTTCTGCATTGGTACCTCACATTTTTAAATAAATAAAATTGAAGAGATATCATTAATTGATTATTTAATTTAAAATCATCTAACTTAAATTTAACTAAAATTTTTATAAATGAAAACATACNTTTATACTATAATGGTTGAAGGGGTGCTCTCCTGCATTGACACCTCATCATTTTTAAATAAATAAAATTGAAGATATATCATTAATTGATTATTTAATTTAAAATCATCTAACTTAAATTTAACTAAAATTTTTATAAATGAAAACATACAATATATGAAATTCATATTTAATTTAAAAATATTATAAACATACAAGTATTATATATAAAAAATTTAAATGCATTTTTAAAAAGAATAAAAAAGTCTGCGCATTTGCGCGGATTCTCTTCTAGTATCTATACTATAATGGTCGAAGGAGTGCTTTCCTGCATTGACACCTCATCATTTTAAAATAATTAAAATTGAAGATATATCATCAATTGATTATTTAATTTAAAATTATCTAACTTAAATTTAACTTAAAAAATATTAAAATAAAAACATACAATATATAAAATTCATATTTAATTTAAAAATACTATAAACATACAAGTATTATATATATAAAATTTAAATGCATTTTTAAGAAAAATAAAAAAAACTCTCTTGCATTGGCACCTCATATTTTTAAATAAATAAAATTGAAGATATATCATTAATTGATTATTTAATATTTGAAAGTCTGCTAGATTTATATTGACGATTTATTAAATGCAACATGATCTTGACCATTAAAAAAGCACAAATAAAAGAATGGTCAAAAATTACTTCATAGTTGTTCTTAAATTAAGGACGATTTAAACGTTTACGAAATAAAACAGACCAAGGTTTCGTTTAGATAGTTCTTAATTACACCTCACTGCTAATAAATATACACAATTGTCTTCATTCCCGTGGAGGTCAGAGTTTTTGGTCAATTGGTTATGTCCTATGAGTGGTTGAAAACGATTACGACAAATCAAACCATACAATTTAAATTATATCACAAGGGGACATATATCAGGTTCATGAACTTCATGTATTTTCGTTTTGTTTTTCATATACGTCACGATTCAGCATATATATAAAATTTACTATGTAATTCTATATTTACAAAGCGCGAGGGCAATATTGAATACAGGGAATTTCCTTTTCCGAGATATTCGGTTTGCTTAAAAGAGATATGATGCAAAGTTGTAAATATGTCATTCTGAATTGGGTGAATGATTGAATATTGTATACGTGAATACAAAAGTAACTTTTGTATATTGTATAGATCTTAAGAAATTTATTGGTGCTTTTTGGATGCTATCACAACTATTAATAGATGAAAAATTCCGTCCCGGCAGTGTATATTTAATGCAAAAGAAGATTCATTCGATCAAACCTTTCAAATCTACTTTAATCATGTCTTTTAATGTCTTTTAATCTACTGTTATTGGGTTAGGGGGAGGATAAGTTTCATTTTCATTTATTAGTAGTGATAATATATGAGTGACCCACAGGAGACTTTCCGGTGACTGATCTCCCGCGTTGATTTCATCTGGAAGGCATATTCACCGGCATACACGAGAACAAAATGGTCGACATTATATTACATGAAACAAATACACAATGTGACGCAACATATGCGCCTCCAGAGGATGCCATCACTATTCCAACTATTCCAACTTACAAGCCGCCAGACCTATGAGTCATGTGGTTAACAAGTAGCAAATCTATCCATCTGAGAATTTGGTGATCCAAAGTTCAACTAAAATTGTGACCAAAAAGAAAAGTTCACCTAAAAAATTTTCAACAGTCAAAGTAAAAAAAAAAAAGTTTAAAAATTAACTTAAGTGAGTTATCATTTAAGATTATTTTACTATTAATTATATAAAAGAATAATTAACAGATTCTTAATCAAAAAATATAATATATATTTTTGAAAAAAAGTAAATTAAGAGATTTTTTTATTTTGAATACTATATTTCATTAAAAAAAAATTTTAAAAAATCACCAAAAAACAAAACAAAATTTAATAAATCCATTTTGATATTTCGAGTCTAATAGATACAAGATTCGTGTTTAGGAATATCACATTTAGTATGCGAACATATGATATATTGGTTATACCGTTTATAAGAATATAAATATATTGTGCTGGTTAAGTTATTCATTCTTTACGATGAAGAATTTATTCTTCATATACCAACTACTTGATTAAATAATCATTCCTGTCAGCAAAACTACTAAAAACATATCTACAAAAGACAAGCAAAAAAACAGAAAAATAAAGAATGCGCATTTATGAAACTACAATTTGTGACACAAAAAAAATCATTCTTGTCAGCAACTAAATTAGATTAATCCTATTGTGTTTTTTTAATAACTTGAGGAATATTTGTCACCAAAGATTTTATATTAAAGTTTTGAAAGAATCGATCTAACAAAGTAACGTTATTTATGGTTATAGCTTGACCTTCACGCTTTTTTAGAAAAACACTAAATTTTGGTGGAATATATTGATGGAGAAAACTAATATGATACAGAGTCTGTTGGACATCAAATTCTGGAGACAGAATCCCAAAACCGATTATTTTTCAAAAGATAAATTAAAAATAAAAATCAAACTTTAACAAGTTAAATCAACATAATCAAAAATTATACAAAACTGTAATAAAATGATATAAAAAGTTCTAAAAAATAAATTTTTAAAAAGATCATCTATCTCTAATATATTGATAAAAAGAGTAATAATTTTTTTCATTATATTACTTAAACCACTATTTTTTTTATCTTTAAAAATTATTATCTTTTATTTTGTCATGTTTATACAATAATAACTACAAATTTTCTGATTTTCAATTTTTATGAGTTTTTTTATTAAACATAAATTTCATTAAAATTAAAATCAGAGTTTAACTCATTAAAAAAAAATTACAAATAACGGTTTTTGCAATTGCGTCAACCGGCCCATTAAAAAAACAAAAAACATAACAAAAAAAAAGATCGGAAAGGTGAAAATAAAAACCTGGTATCGATGAGAACTCCATAGAGCTCCACCGGAAAATAATCCAAGTTTATTGCTCCAATAAGCATTTGAGAATCTGAGAAAACTTGGATTTTAGAGACACCAAAATTCTTAATATGTGATAAGACAAACCTAATTGTTAAAACCTCGGTTAGAAGAGACGAGGAAACGTTATCTTGAAAATTAGATCTAGTGCTGGTATCAGTAGAAAGAGAGCTGGATGATCCAAGTCTGCAGCTTTGGAGTTCGCATGCCAAGCAACATCAGTAAAATAGATTGCTGAATCCGGCTCTTGTTGATGGTTGGGAATGCTATGATCAGATTTGATGTTCTTAACTGAAAGAGGAAGGGCTGATTGGGTTTCAAACCACTCTCACACTGAGGTTAAATTACTGGAGATTATAAATTCGGCCTAGAATGTCTTGTTTTTTAATATGAGGCAGTTTTGTGCAATCCAAATTAACCAGAAAAGATAGGGGAAAAATTGCCGGATACACCCATTGGAGAGAGACCAATTGACCCACTTCCTAATTTGATTGCATCCGCGAGAGATTAGAATTATATAAGATCGAAAGGTACCTTAAAAGGGGCCATCTCCCACACTTTGTGGATAACAGGGTAATGAAGAAAGATGTGTTCTGTGGATTCCAAATCGCCACACCGGAGACTTTGAGAATTGGCCAATAAACCTTTTTTCCGCAGGTTTTCTCCTAAAGGTAAGACTCTCTGTAACGCTTTCTATAAGAAGGTCTTTAGTTTTGGCATGATAGAGGCTGATCAAAAAAATTTCCTCCTGTTAAAGTCAGAGTCTCTTTTTGATATGGTTGCTTGGTTTATTATCTCCTTCTAGGAATTGAAGTAACTTTGGTGAGTGCAATAGTTCTTCGTGTTTAAAAGATACCAAATGTATGTATCATAAACATCTATGAGACTAGGCTTGATGCATAGAATAGTCACACAAAAATCCGGTAAGACGTCTTCTATTTTCTCTTTGTTCCATTCATAAAAATTTTGAAGAAAAAAGTTTTCCACTATAAGATCTGCGTTTTGTTGCTTGTAGGGGTGTAGGGTTGGACTTTTTCAACTGGTGAGATCCAGCAGTCTAACCAAACCTCAGTGGTGTTTTCATTTTCGATTGTCTTTCCAAAATTCGGTAATGAGAAGTCTCTCCAATCAATATTCTCTTCCGTCATGAATATATTAAAGATTATAGTTGTAATGAAGAAAGATTATCAATGATAATATTTTCCATACAAGATACAACAAGGTAAAAGTTAGTCAGTTTAAGTTAGGATACGTCATGAGATTTTGTCGAGGAGAATATCATTGAAGGTCTGAATATCTATAATGCAATGTCCATTGTTTTAAAAAAAACTGAATAAGTTTATTTTAATGTATTCAATATTTTTTTGAGTTATTTAAATTCTATCTTAAAAAGATGTTGACTGAGTATATTTGTAGAGATTTTGAAAGAACTTGAAATAAGACGTGTCATAAATAGAAGTTACTCTAAGATTTTTATGATCTAAACTTTAAAATATGACTGTATATTAAATTGGTTGTGTAATTAATCCACAGTAGTTCATTGCTGTTTCTCATTCTGTTGTCTTTTTTTTCTCTCTATAAAAATGCTAAAAAAACAGAGTTCAGTAACTTTAATGATTTTATACGAATACTATTTTTGGTAGGAGTATCTCAATAACTAAAAAAATAACAGTAAAAAATTACAAAGCAAGAGATAGAAAAATTTAAACATATAAAATACTGGTAACATATTTGCTTCTTTGTAAATGGCTAATATATCTTTAAGAAGTTAAATATATCTGTATAATTAATAAAATGTTAATATTGAAAATGAGTTTTTGAAGATGCTTTAATGACCTATTAGAGTTATATTTTTCTTGCTAATCTTATATATGAAAATTAGGAATATGTATCTAAATATTTATATGGATCTAAATATGTATAATGAATTTTTGGAGACATTCAACTTAATTGAATGATACAAAATACTATAATTTTGCGTTAGAATAACAGACGTATCAAGAGGAGGGTTTAAATGTATTTTTTATAAACATATTCTTTTTTTTTCGAAAAGAATGTTAAATTTCAAATCAAAAAAAAGTCTGTTGTACATTTTCATGCATCTGTAGCTGATTAAATTGCAGAGAGAGATAGATGAAAAAACTTAATAGAAATTTACGCTAAAAAAACTTCAGACTTGTAAGCTGAACCAGAGAGTCAAACTTTCAGCAAGCTTCTTGTCCTCCATTTGGGCAGTAGTCAAACGATTCCTTATGTTCTTGTCAATCAGTTTAATCAGGCGGGAAGGAGGTGAAGGCTTCTCACCATGTTTACGCAGGTTTCTTTCTCTCCTTAGAGCATACACAGCAGCTTGGAAAGCATACTTCAGAATGAAAAGTCGATTGTAGTCCAAGGTGTTGCGTTGAATATACAACAGAACATCCGACCAGTTCATAGAAAAGTGGTTCTGTAATAGACTTGCTGTGAGTCCCCTCCACACCTCTGCAGCATAAGGACAAGTGAAAAATATGTGATCCCTCGTTTCAAGCGGATGGGGGCACAAAATACATTGTGATTGGCTGGTTTGGTTCCAGAGTTGAGTTCTGTCCCCAGTAGAGAGCCTATTCCGGATAGCAAGCCATGTGAGGAACGCATATTTTGGAGTCATTTTCGTGAACCAAATACACGTTGCCCACTGTTGCTTTGCTTGGTCTTGTCGGAGTTGGTGCCAAGTGGTTTTTGAGCTGAATTTTGCTCTGAATACATTCGTCTTGTGACTCCATAATGCCACATCACACTAGTCTGCAACTCGGTCTGCCTTCTTTTGTGCAATTATAGCTTCCAGATCATTCAGAAGTGAGTTTCTATGCCGCCTTCGTCTATGAGTTAGCAGAACTTCTTCGACCGATGCATTTTCTGAAACACCTAAGTCAATAAATCCCCGGCTTCCCAAAGTATCATACAGTCGACCCAAATTAGACCAATTATCATACCAAAATGATGTATGTCGACCATTGTGAATCTCAACTCTGTGGAATGTTTGCGCTATTGGTCTAAGCTGGAGCACCTTTCTCCACATCCACGATCCTGCTTGTGTTGAATTTTTAATTGACCAAAAGCTTCCTTTTCGAATCAAATACGTTCTCAACCAAGAAACCCAAAGCGACGACTGCGAAGAGACTATTCTCCAGATCAACTTCAGACAGCTAACTGTGTTTACTTCCTTAAGCTGTCGAAGACCTAGTCCGCCTTCATCTTTTGGTCGACATACAATTTCCCAAGCTACTTTAGTCTTTTTTGAGTTTAAATCTGGACCCCCAAGCTACTTTAGTCTTTTTTGAGTTTAAATCTGGACCGGATCAGAGAAAAGCAGAATACAAGCTTTCTATTTCCTTGATGCATTGTCCAGGTAACCTGATTTATAAACATATTCATAAAACGAGAGTATCCAACTTTGAATTTGTAGCTTTTGATAATCCAAGTTTTGGATATCATTTTATCCATAGAATCATAATATTAAAAAATACATAGATGAAGAAGTTGTCCAACAACAAATGAAAAAATATAATGTAGGATACCGAAAAGCTTAGTAATAATTATAAAATAAATATTTATCTAATATTCCGAAATAATATATTATATAACATAGTTATTACATGCATTATATATAAAATAAATAAAACTAAGCAAAAACTTTTGATGACATATCATAATTTTTATCTTTATTTTGGATTAGGATTCGAAATTAAAGTTTACTACATGGATTCATATTTCGTTAATATCCAAACTTTTGGAGTAAATTGGATTGATTTGAAAACAATAATTCCACCTCTTTTACAATCTACAATGTAACATAATTCTTTCAAAGACATTATCAAAGAATGATCGTAAAGTACCTGCAAAATCTATACAAATAAAATATCCAAACTTCTTTTTTTCGGTTCTCAATATCCAAAATGTTATTGTTAACACTTGTCTAGGACTAGTACAGAGCAAAAATTGTATAATGAAGCAAAGGACAAACGATTAGTACAGAATCAAAAGGAGTGTGGGATCCGAGGATATCTCGGGATAACACCAAAGTCACTAATACACATAATCTATCTAAAAATTTGCATTATTTATATCATAATGATAGTCTTAAAACGTTAACAAATTGAAATTATTGGAATATAGCAGAGATGAAAATGAAAGACGAACGCATGCTTGAGATAAATGATGACAGAGACAAAATGTGAAACTGTCGATCACTTTTCAACTTTGCAATTGCGGCCATTTATCATATTTATCATATTGAACAATATATATATATGATAAATATATATATATATATAAATCTATTAATAATGCGCTTAAACTTTGTTTGTTTTTTTTTTTAAAAATCGTAATCTTATAAAGTCGAAGGAATCGATGACCTGAAAAAAATAAACTCTAACGAAAGACGTGCAAGACTCCAAGGCCATCTTATTCAGTTTGGTCCCATGATTGCATGTTGGATGCAGGTATTACTTTTCTTTATAACAAAAAAATCGAGTACGTATATGCACCAATCTAAAATATATGTTACTATTTTGAATATTAGACTAAGATTATAAATATTTTTTCATTTTTTTTATTTTCTTGTATAGTAAAGTTCTTGATGAAATATATGTACGATAAATAAAATAAACAGAGACACCTACCTAAGTTTTAAATAATTCGTCAATACAAAAACAAATAAATTGGATTTATTGTCATGAATGATCATATTGGTCTGTAAATTAGTTAGGTAATTTTGCAGTTACACAAGTAGAAATGATTGGAACTTTGGTAGTACCTGACATGATTTCAAGCACTGCAAGAATTCATAAATAGTAAGTTCCCATTTTTGTATTATTCCTTTTTTTCTAGCTTTTGGACTAAATTCTATGAATCTCACCCTTCCATTTTATAATTCGGTCTCGTGTCTTTCGTCTTTATGGCAAAACGTGTGCGGTCTCATTTCTACACAAAATAATCATATCTTAGGTCTACCAAAGGTATCGATAGATAATCAGAGTCGGTATTAGATACAACGTAATCAAGCAACAATTTCAAAGCCAATAACCTTAAAAATACTTTAAGGGCCAATTTTTTTAAAGATATATTGATGTTGGTGGTCAAAAATGATACTTAAAATACAACTATTACCAAATTTGAGTCACAAACCTTTTTTGTTTTCTGATTTTTTGTTTTTAATAATAATATTTTTAGTGTTAATTATATTTGAATTCGTTATTATTCATTGATTGGATTCGTTATTGTTTTATATTTTTTCTTCTCTTTTTAAATTCTGTATTTTTATTAAATCTTTTTTTTTAATTATATGTTTGATACTGTTAGTTTTCTGAAAAGAAATTAACTCATTTTTTTATATTTAGGCTAATTTTTTTTTTATACTTTTAGTTTTATAAATGTCAGGTACCGCTCTTGATATATTTCATATTTTTCTTAAACTTCACTTTATCATAGTCACACACATCAAACACTTTTCTAACATTTTTGATAACGAACCAGCTACATAATTGTGTTTGTATTAAGCTCACATATTTTGTTTATTATATTTCTTGAAAGTGATACACTTAATCTAGTATGTTATTTACCAATAATTCTGTGGATTTGAGAATTATCAGATATTCAAAATGTATTGCATGACATCTCAAATTTTAGATTTTTAAGAAAATGGATGTATGTAACTCTGTTAGACATTGAAACGAAATTAAGATTATAATGCTAACCCTTCAACCAATGTAAAATAGATTAAGTTAGTGTTATGAGATTGCTCATATATTATGGAAAAATTGGATCTCGTCTCTCACTGTTATCTTTAAGAAATAGTTACAACACCGAAGATAAATGAGTGTCCATCTTTAATATGATAATTAAGAAAAAAAATTTGATGAACTTTTTGTTTTTCAAATTTAATAAAAATTTAAAAAAATTTATCAAGTTTAGATATATAGATCCTACTTTATTTATCTATTTTCTTTATTAATAAACAAATATTTTTCTCTACAAAAGTTGATGAGGAACAAATTTGAACAATTATTCCTCTCTATTCTCTTTTTTTTTTTCTTTTTTTTTCAAATGAATTTTTGTCCTTTCTTTAATTCTTTTTGTTCATTAAATAATCACAAATTGAAATCTACATATATCTTTCGCCGATGCTGATATATGATCAAATGGGCTTGGAGTTTACTTCTTTTTTTCTTGCTTTACAAAACGAGTTTGGAATTTACTTCACTAAAACCTTTATGCAACTTGTAGATGTAATGTATGATTTGTATATAAAACTTCTCGTAGAGTCTTCACATCATCACCAGAAAATTACACTTCACAACTCAATACTCATCCTTATGATCGTCATGATCACACTAATATTTATATTATCATGTCTTCCACTTTCGTACATAATCATGTCATTTGGTCCGATTTTCTTTCGCTGGACTCTTTTTTAACATGTATCATTACCATCTAGTTCCAACATTACTCATAAACAAAACATGCATGTAAAAAAAATCATCTTTTCTATAAGTTTCTTTTATCGTTTAAAATATTTAGAATTTATGCTATGTGCCGTGGAAGTTTCCTCATTTCACGGATACTCTAGCATTCCTGTTCCAAGAGAATCTAATTTGTTGCTCCCTTTTTAGCTGTTACTACTTTTCATTTTCTGAAATCAATTTTAAATAATTATAACAGTTCTACTTAAAAGAAACCAAACCAGGAAATTTAAAGTTTAAACCAATTGATTAGAATATACAACGCGTTAACACAATTTATTTTTTAACCTCTGTTAAAAAAAAATTGATTTTGAACCTAACCACTTTATTTGGTCGTCTTGATGAATGTATAATCATGAAAAAGTGGACATTATCAAGTGAAATAGTGGGATGGGGATGGGAAAATTGCCATTTTAGGAAAGGTGTGTCTCGTTAAATGTGTTTGGTGCATTGAGGGGCCAAATTTAAGGTTTGTGCCAAATTGGTTAACCATAAATGGGAGATGGGTTCATGCACATGGACGACATTGTCTCAACTTTATTTTGGAACTTGATGCACATGCCTTGTTCTCATCTATTCATAGATACATATGTACACTATATATATCTTACCTGGGTCACATCCATGACACATCTCCTCTCAGTAGCCACAAATAATGCATCACCCACTTTTGACATATATATAGAGTGACATTTATCTATAAAAATGATCACTTATTTTTAACGTCAATTTTTGAAAACGTTAAACGCAAACAATTTTATTTTGATAAAGTTACCTATTATAAATATTACTTTTATATATAGATAAATTTGAATTTTTAATATAATATTTTTATTTAATTTATTATTTTGATGTAGGAATATTATTTTTAATATTTTCAACTATTTTTGAAAATAGTAACGGATTTAGTTCTGAATAACATTTTTGAATAATGGCACAAATAGCTTTGTCGGAAAGATAACAATCAAAAATTCTAAAATAGTTTAAGATAACAATGAAAAAAAGTTGTAAAAAAAAAATACAGCTAAAATTTTGTTATTCTTTTGTGATTAATAACTATCAAACAAGATATATTTTAAGGCAAGTGGAGGGATATCAACAACAAAATAATTGTTCTTAATATTAAAGGTTCTAGTATATATGCAATGCCGTTTTGTTAATTAAAGTAGTAGGAGTACTAAAGATCCTTGTTCTTAATCCACCAAAAATGGTATGTGACTTTCTCTTAGAACCAGATCAGCCTAATCCTTTTGTGCCGTTGAGTCGCTTTCATATAGTTTTGCTCATTTTCTTGCAGTACCAATGGTTAGAATGTGTTTGTACTCTCCATTAATCTTATCTTTGGATGTGTACGATACCTTTTGTATCTCTTACCAATTACTTATCGAAGATCGTCTCTCCGTAACTGGTTTGTTTAATTGTTGGATATGGACACTCTTTTCAGACAATTTTCACCTTCTTCTTTTTCTAGGCATGTGTACCGTTACCTTTGTGTTACACAGTTAACTTCTAAATTGGAAGTTTGCAAAACAGAGGATTCAATCTCTGTGCTTTGTAAAGCCTCAACAGTTATCAATGCAGCCGATTTTACGATTGGTAAACTCACACTAGTTGTGGTATCAATCCCGAGTATTAGTTCACTGATAGTGTTCATAATCTTTCCCAGCATTATTTCACTGTGTATGTTCCAAACTGTCAAGAAGAAACGAGGACTTCTCTACATTACTGGCTGCTTATGTATAATGAATACATCTATCCCTTGTGTTTATGTTTTCTGCTTGTGTTTTGTAGCAGTAATTTCAATAGTTTTGATGACTAAATTATCATTTGTTGTAAACAATCTCTCTTTTAATGGAGGATGATCATCTATAAAAACTACTTTCTGTGACCAAAAAAGAAGATCGTTGTTCATTTTACCCAAAAAAATTACTATACCATGTATCTTGAAACATATATGAGATTAAGATGAATTACACTTAATTTCATGTGTATTATTAAAGATCAGTTACAAGTTATAAGATATTCCCAAAATGATAGTTGAAATCGAAAAAATAACAAAACGAAGAGAATCGTCAACAGTGTGGAATTGTACAAAAAAGATGAAAGTATATTTTTTTTATCAGATGTTACTTTGTTGTTACTGATAATTATTAAAATAGTATACTGCTTACTGCAAGTAAAGGGTTACCAATCAAACGTGTTAACAGTTAACAACAACAGCAAAAATTTGTTCTATATACTAAAGGTTGTAGTATATATGCAATGCCGTTTTGTACTTACAAGTTATAAGACATTCGAAAAATGATACTTGAAATATATTAAAAATAAATAACAAATTGAACAGATCGAATCGTCAACAACATTGATGGATGTACTTGTTCATACGATCTGTCAATTTATCTGTACCACTTATTGAATTTGAATCAAAATAGGTTACGTAAGCTACATAATACAGTAGCTCTCCATCATGAGCTCATGATCGCACAGAAAAAATGTCTGATATTGACTCTCCAGAATTTGATTTTAAATCCACCAAAAGTTTTAGCCTCACGGACATAATTTCTCCAAATATGAAATATAATATGTTCCTCTTCGGTGAAATAAATTGATATGGAGGAGCATAATTAATTCATTCTTGTTTTTCTCTATCAAGATGGGAATAAAATCAAAATGGAATGATTAGTTGTACATAATGTATTTATGATAGAGATATATCAGTAAGTTTATATTCGATTATTGACAATACTAAAAATTTCCATCAACATACGGACTGTCTTTTGGTTTTACGCCAACTGCACTTTAGAATATTGTTAAAGCTTGACCAGCTAATGGATAATGCCTCTTGATGTGATTCAAGCTAAGCAACCCATTAATATCACATATATGCTTTCCTATATATAGCATAGATTATTCCTACATATCTGCGTGGGTTTTTATATGTAACGTTACGTTAACATCACAAACTGATCGTGGATGCCTCGGACATATCGAATTTCTTAGAGACGACTTACTACTGGGAAGACGTCTTCTAAGAGGGTTTGGCAACTTTAACTTACTCTCTCTTTGGATTCGTTAGTCTCTGTTGTAATGTGCTCTACTTTGTAATACCTTCCTTATTTTTTATTTCTTTTTTGCCGGGGAAGGTATTTTTTAGGTTTGCATCCTTGTAACTCCTCTATGCATGATATTAACGTGTTTACTAACGACAAAAAAAAAAGAATCTTGTTGTCAATAAACCTGAAATAATCAAGCGGTATTAGCTTTTTGAAACGGTTTGAAAATTGAACTCAGACATCAATGATATATTTTGTACTATAGTAGTAATCCACACGATTCTATTAACACAAAATTGAGTGAACCACATATGAATGTAAATATGTAATCAAATGGCATGTTTTTTGTCGCATATATTGGCTCACTTATTGTATAAAGATAGTTTAGACTTTGTGTATCATAACTTTGTGAATTTTATACCCACTATATGTGTCTACCTCTTTTTAGGGAAAATAGGGTTTTTACCAAAACATAAGTAATCATACCTATCTAGAAAAGTAATGTGAATAACAAAGCCCAATTTTTCACACAAAAAAAAACAAAGCCCAATTTGTTTAAAAAAACAAAGTCCAATTTGAGAAGCACAATCATTGACAATCTTTGCAAGAATAAATATGTGAAACAACCTCAACACTAGTAGACCAAATATTTTCTTAGGCCCAATAAGTGAAAATGTACATAAACAGGCCTAACCAAATTTTATAATCATATACATGTATATATACATACTTAACAATCTCTGCAAAAAATAATAGCACAAAAAAGACAAAATATATTATTGACGACAGGCATACACATGAAGTCCAAATTTGATGAGGTAAAAGTTCAAGGTTCACTAATTAATTGTGTTCAAAGAAGAACGTATCAAATATAATTTCTTCCTGTCGTCAAACTAACGTTTACTTAAATAAAATCAATTAAAACTACTGAATTTTTATTGTTCACAACGTAACTTTAATATTCCATTCGTCAACATTACTTTTCTTACCACAAATCAATGTATATCACCAATAAGATCATCCTTCTATGTAACTACGATAAAAAAATATGCACAAATAACCTGAACATAACCGTTGATCAGATATATCCAACGACCATAACAATCCAACAAACTTTTTCTTTCCTTTTATCAGTAAAGATCAAGAACGTCAAAGATCGAACGGTTACAAAGAGGACACGATCCACGGTTCATCCAAATCTCTCTTGAACATACTCTACAATACGTATGCCCACACGGGATAAACGCCGCGCCTTTCTCCCTTCCCATACACACGCAACACACAGGATCAGAACCCGTCCACGTGGCCGCATCGCAACCTTCCGTTTCCGCCAGCAGTTTCATCAACGGTACTTTAGCAACCGAAGCCTCCATCACCTGCTGCTCGCCACGCGCTAGTCTCTCCTCCGCAAGAGCTTCCGCGAGATTCCTTGTGCCACGTGTCAAACACTCCGACTCAACAACCAAACCCGTATCCGGACCCGGTTCCGACAACAAGTCAACGACCCTGTTTTCACCCGAGTTTTCCACGTCGTCGTCGTCAGCTTCTTCATCTTCCTCGACCATTGGCGTTTCCGATCCTCTGAGACGCAAAGTGGGACCACCGCAACAACCAACCCAGTCAACGAATCTCAGCCGTTGTTTCAGCGTACTCCACTTACTCGTTGCTCGATCTCCACCGTCCATTTGATCTTCCTCGAGTAAACTCATCATCATCGTCCTCCCACTTCCATTTTCATCAGCCGTTTCTCTAAGCAAATCGCCGAGTTGACTCATCCTGACTCAGACTCGAGAACAAGAGTAAATAAAGTGAACCGTTACGGATCTTTTTATCTTCACTCAAATTCACGAGAACTATAAAAGCTTTCAATGGCTCCAATCAATAAATGCCAATGCAAAGACTCTTTTGAGTTCTCTTGAGTTGTTAAGTTGATGATCACAAATTTGGATATAAATATAAAATTAATTCGTCTTTTTCTACTAAATATACATTGTTGAAATGGAGAAAATGACAAAATTAAGAGAAGAAAAAGATTTTGTAATAATTTTGTGGGAACCACTCTCATTAGTAACGTATTGACTTACATTTTTGTAGTATAGGGAATCGCACGTATATCTCATTTTCTATGATTTTTATATTGTTATTATGTGTTACCTAATTATTCTCATTGGTTGGTTTGTTTTTTCGTTTTTTCTTATAAAATCATTATCTGTCCGTTAGGGGAAGCATCATCAATTGTCAATTGTTGCTTCTTCAAACCAAATTTCTTATATTAATCAATGATTGAAGACGATTTTTCTATACTATTACTATCATTTGAATTTTAAAACAAAAGTATTTGGGCCTAAAGCTAAAGGCCTAGCCCACGGTATCATGCCACTAACATATTCCTTTGGGCATTTATTGCAACTACAAACCGAACGGTCCAATCCAATGTTCTTTGCATTTCCTAAAGTACCCTTTGGCTGTAGTACGAGCGAGTCTTTTATGGACCGCTATACCCTTGCCTGTATATTTAGTACATACTCCTACCAACCAATTCATTTGGAATTTTGGACACCCCCTCTCCTAGCATTGAATTCCAGAGCTTAATGCAGCTTCATTGATTAGGAATCAATATCGGTTTTTTATGATGAAATGCTGATATGTTTAAGTTAGACTCAGAATATATTCATAATTACAGTTACGTAGTTTAGATTTAGATACATAGATTGTGTGATTTATGGATTCTTACTCAAGTGGGGTTTTTTGCTTATTACTTGGTACTGAATATCGAGTTATTTGACTAGAAAGAACTTGTAAACCTAGGTCATTGGGGTGCCCAACCAATGATGGTGATTTGAAATGCAAAGCCCTCAAGAATGTTATATTGATCAAATGTTGCATATCCGCCGCTCTAGCAATGTTAATTTTGCCACTTTTGATCTTATTTTCTTAACTTTTTTTTTTCTATGGTCTTTTAATTTTTGTAGGAACTTAATTGGGAACCTAAATGTGAAATCATGTTTTGTAACAAGGATGATTTTACTGAATGGACCATATTTTTAGTTTTTAATAGAAGGTTAGAGAGAGATAGAGAGATGAATAGTGTATTTAGAGATACACCTAATTTATGTTCCAATTACCTTTGTAACAAGGTAAATTACTAATCAAGTTAAATAGTAAAAATTATGAAAGTGCATGGACTAATTACCGGTTCACTCAAAATGGTTTGGGTTTGATTTACAACTACAATAAATATAAGCTTTGAAGAATATCCTGATTTTTCCTATCTTATACTATTATTATTTTGCAAATACACTTTTTAAAAAACTCAAAAAAAACCCTATAATTACAAAATATGCCACTAAGTTTATTCATAAAACCTGTTTGGTAACATGTATAACTAAGGATATTATAGACCAAAATGACTGAGTTAACTCACTAACTCGGACGACCCGACCCAAGACCCGTTTATAAACGACCCGACCCAAGACCCGTTTATAAACACGCGGATCTAAAACCATCATCAAATGACTTAAATTAAACCGGGTTTACATAGTTATTTTTAGTGTTTGGTACGCTTTTATTTTGATGGGCCATTTACTCGCCCCAATATTAAATCTGGTAACATTTTAAATGGGCTTTTAATCCGCTAGCATTTTAAATGGGCTTTTAATCCGGTAACACTTAATTAAGTATCATTTTGAATTCATATCAAATTCACAATTTCTCCGTCGCATTGTACAGAAACTGAAGTTCCTGCGCAAGTTAAAAACAAATTACCAGCTTAATCCAGCGAAGAACATAAAACTAAAAAATGAATTTTCCAAATCTAGATATTCTTAACATTCAATATTTCTTTACAAATCTATTTAAACTAATTGCTCATACAAAATCTAACATACTTATATGATGCCAAATATTTTCGGAAACTAAACAATCTCACACGCATATCCTTTTTCAAATCAAAATTTCTTTACAAAAAATCTAACTCAACTAATTACTCTATCTAAAATCGAATATACTAACATTAAGATTAAGCCGATCACAAAATATCAAATTTTCCAAATCTAGATATTCGTAACATTCAATATTTTTTTACAAATCTATTTAAACTAATTATTTATACAAAATCTAATATACTTATATGATGCCAAATATTTTCGGAAACTAAATAACCTCACACGCATATCCTTTTTCAAATCAAAATTGCTTTACAAAAAATCTAACTCAACTAATTATTCTATCTAAAATCGAATATACTAACATCAACATTAACAATTTGAAATTCCAATTACACATATCTTAAAAATAAATAAATCGAAGATATGCTAAGATACGAATATCATCTCAATCCTATGCAATACGAATATACCATAGTCATTAATCACAAAATCAGCAAGATACTCACAAAATCCGCATATTAAATTTCTAATATACACAAGATACATACTCATCCAATTGATTTGAACCTAGGATACTTAACCTTATATATACTAATTTCATCAAAACAAATATTTTACATACCTTTTAACAACGACTTCTCTCACGACTTCTCTCCCAAATGGCTCCAGCTCTTCAAGCTCTTCCAATCACCCTCTTGAGTGACATCAAACCCTACAAAGCTGCTTGAAAAATTCAGTTTAAAATCCTTCACACATAGAAGCAATACAATGCTAACTCAGTCGAAACACTTGAAATAGTTCTTGCAGATGAAGAGGTGAGTACTAATACATTCGTTTTCAATCCTTTCTTTCTTAGATCTCAACTTTATATACTTTGTAACACATTATTTTGAATCAGAGGGTACCAAAATTCACCTTAAAAATAAATAAATAAACAAGCATGTCTCAAAATACATCGAATTGAAAAGGAAGAAAGTGGTGAAGAGAAACTTAACTCATACAAAAAAGAAAGTCAGTTTGTGAAGTGAATAGCAGCTTAGGCTTATGATTCGAGGTCTTTTACCTGAGTAATCAACAGAAAAAAAAAAAATATCAGTAATCTAGAATCTTTGCAACAAAAAAGTTACAATTTGTGAATACACACACAAAGATCAACTTTAAAAAAAACAAAAAAAAGAGTTTTAACTCATCTCCCCTTACACGAACATTTCCACACCATATATGAGTAATCTCCAAACCAAATAACCAAATCCGAAAGCCAAAGAACACATGCCAAACCAAAAAAAAAACAAAGCAAAATGGAATATCAAAGCACCAAACTTCTTAGAGTTTGCATGAATAGAGAAAGAGAGAACTTACACTCGACGATGGCAAGGGCCTATGAGGACCAACATCGTGGATGAGTTTATCCATCACCTAAGATTGGTGTTTAGCCTGCTTCTTAGCATCCTCGTGCTGTTTCTGAAACACACCAAAATAAAAAAACACATTCAGATGAGAGCACGCAAACATCAGATTAATACCATTACCAAACACACACACAAAAGCATAAAACCTTAATCATAAGAGACTGAATCACTTAGATCAAAGTGAAGAGAATATCAAAGAACTCATCTAGAAAAATTCCACACATTTCTAACTTAAACCCTCTAAGAGAAGCTTACAGATCACAAATCCCACAACCAAAGAGAAACAAACAAAGCTTATGATTGAACAAGAGAACAAAACAGCAATTGATTCTTAAATAGATATAGCTCTGTAGCTTAAAAGTAAATATTAAGAGTGAAAACATATATGTATAACTATCGACACAAACCACTAATGTCTACTGTCTAAGGAAAGGCTACACATTGGTAAGATCAAAGTGAAGAGACTATCGAAGAACTAATCCTCCACAAGCCCAATTTGATAGTTTTCACATACAGTCACAAATCGAATCAATAACAATCAAATCCCGAAGCAAAGTTACAAACTTTTCGAAAAGCAAGATGAAACATAATACTAACATAAAGATAAAGAGGTAGAGAATTTGGTTACAAGATAAACAATACGTATCTTCCAGCTTCGCCTGAAAACAAAGACGGAAGGAAAACCCTTTAGACGCTAAAGCAAAGCAAACCTTTAAACAAAAATAAGATTTGATGAATCTCACCAAACAGCCAAAAGTAAGAAAAGCAGAAGAAAACGGAAACCAGACACCAAATCCACCAACAACCGACAAAAATGTGTCGTCTTCTTTCCCGTGCTGGAAACGGAAATGAGAGAAATTAGCCAATTAATTTGACTATGGCTTCAATCAATTGAAGCAAACACAAGAACTTTACCAAAGATTAGAAGGATACTTTGAAGTGAAATCGAACCTTAAGTTCATGATTCGAGGATAGATTGATCTTGATTTCTCAATCAATTGGATTTCTCTTCATCGGTTCATCCCCAAGAACATATGCAACATCAAAAAAAAAAAAGTAAAGTTAAATTTGATATTACGGGCTTAAAGGTTTGAACTATTTTCATGGTTTTCCTACTCTCGATATCAAATTTGAGCAAAAAAAAAAGATGATAGTTTTGATGAATCTCACCAAACACCGCTCAATCTCACAAACACGAAATGAGACAGAGACCAAAAGCTATCCTCAACCGACAAAAAGGTGTTGGGGTTAAGTTTCCCGTGCTCTAAGGATTAATGAGCTTCAAAATTTTCAGGGCAATATTAAGCCCACATGTAAATTACGGGTTTACATTTTAATTATGTTTAGGGGTAGATATCAGCTGGCCTAAATAAAGTTAGGCAACAACCCAATTTTATTTTTAAGGGATAAATAATATCTACAAGTATAAAATGAATGTTTATATGCATTTTTAATTAAATTGAAAGGAAGTGATCATTAACTTGAAAAATATTAATAGCTTTTAATATACTAAAGTAAAACAAAATATTATTTAAACAAAATATTATTTTTTGTAATATCAATCAACACACTATATAATCTCACATAATACAATTATGATAACACCAAAAAAAATAATAATGAATAAACAAATAATTACAGATAATAAATTAGATTAAAAAAAAAGTATTATTCCGCGCATAGTGCGGGTAAAATTCTAGTTATGATTATTCTTTACATGTACTTAGATCTACATGTACTACCAACCAGAGGTATAAAATTAGTGAAAATAATTTGTGCATTAAAAGCATATAGGAATGAAAGAATAGGCAAGGTTGGGTGGTCCAAATGTAATCCATTATTTTTTTAATGTTTGGCATAAGAGGGGAACAAGGAGAATATCTATTTGACGTTTGTAGTTACCAATCAATCTCTTATCTCATGTCGTTTCTATCATATCCTAACTTGGAGTTGTGGATGTGCACTATATAATTAATTAGGATTCCACTTTCAGTTTACCACATTGCTTTTGAATACCAGTCAAACCTAAGAGTTTCAGATGTCTTACAATGACTATTAGTCAATTCTTTTTGGTCGTCTACTAATTTTGATTCTTTATGCTAATCCCCTTCAGGGGTTTGAGAATACAAAACTCTAAATTATTATAGTTTCGACGACTACAGTTGTTTTTTTCTTATACAGTCTTGCTGTTTATACAATAACAAAATAAAAATTTTGTACAAAGTATCCCATTATTATCCCTTTTTAAAGTATGTTCTGAATATCTTTTCCTGAATTCGTGTCAATTAATAGTTTTATTTGTATGAAAACTTGATACATCATTTATAAATTCAAATCGACCATCACAACATTCAAAAAATTAGTGGCAATTTAATTTTAGCTGTTAAGAATATTGGAATATAAGTAGATTTTATAAACGAAGCAAAAAGGTTTATTTTGTAGATATTGAAAAATATTTAAGAAACCATGACTAAATAATTTATTTGTCATTAACGCATCTATTTAATTTTCAATGATGGATTGGCAACTATTTTACCACAATATAAATATATATAGAGATATCTCGTTTCTTTTGATGCCAATCACAAATGATTAATATATCATCATTAAAAACGCCATCACCACTATTTCTTCACTATCTTTTATCTTTTCAGACTATTCACTCATTTTAATGTCATATTTTCCGCTAAAATCCTTTACGGATATATTTACTACCCAATCGGCTCCATTAGTTTATTTAAAATACTGGAATATGACGAAAAACAATACTGGAATGTATATATGCTTTAATATAGTATATAATTTTCCTACCAAAAAAAAAAATACAGTATATAATTTTTTAAGGCAAAACAAAATAACAAATCTTCCAACAGTAGACAGAGGTGACGTAAAGCAAGGGAGGGAGAGTGTGTGAGAGCTTGTAGTTTGTCTCCCTCTTCACTGACGTCTCACAACCTCACCTTTTCTCCTTTATTCTCTCTTGCCCCTTTTCTTCCATGGATACACATTTTTTTTTGTTTTTTGCAACTATGGTTACACATTTCTCTTGCGTAAATACATATATATTAATATATGAAATATACACCTTTTTATTTATTTAACTATACATACACACTTATGTGTGTATCTACGTATGTGTGTGTAAATGTGTGTATTTTAATAGTGCTGAGCAAAACCCTAACCCTAAAAAGCCGCCACTTATAACCTAAACTTGTGGATTTTCTAGAGGTTGAAGCTTTACAATATATATAGTTGCGAGATATGGTTATTCGATACTTAAAGGATAATTATATTCCTTAATTAATCTCCGAGGGAATCGGTCATATAGTAGAAAAAAATCCTTGTGTTTCTTGCAGGAAACATTAATTTACCTTTTCTAGTAAATGAAAGTTAGTTTACTATTTTTAGTAGTTTTACGACTAAAAAAAGAAAAACAACGAATGAGTTTTGACCCAAGATATAAAATAAAAACAGTAGTGCCAAACTGCCAATATTCAATAAGGACATAAGATAGTAACTAAATGTCATATTACGCAAAAGTATATTGATATTGATTTTTGTGGGTACGGTGATATCTTTCACGGGGGAACCCTGTGACCCTACTATGATTTGAGGGTTACCATAATAGATATATATATGTATACATTTACTATATCATCAGCATCATGTTGTTGAAGATTTTATATCATCATCATTCATCACCGTTATTGTCTCTGTCATTTCATGGTTGGACCGAAACGGAGTAAAAAGTATCATAGGCGCTAACCGGACGATTAATTGAAAATTTATTTGACAAGTACTTTAAGTATCTAAAATGGCATATTTAATTAGTGATAAAATATTTAAGTTTAAAATATATGTTTTGCGAACTATTTTGAAAGTCTTTATAGCTAAGCTGGTTAATAGATGGATTTTTAAAATATTAGTATTTGAATTTCATTAGAATATGAGTTAACTTGACGAGTTAAAAAAGAGTTAAAGCCAGAAAGACATACTCTATACAAATCACTTATGTTCAAGCATTACGGTATATACCCCAGACATTTTATAACTAAGCTCCAGCCTAGTTTGATGAACTCGCACCTCAGAAAAAATTGCCACAGTTCTCATAGTGATTGTAGATGCAGCAACTTTGATCAATTGGAAGGCCCCATGAGGCAATGCGTGATCTAGTCGGAAGACGGTCCAGATGAGCCACCCATATCATGAAGGCATGACTCGGAATGGAAACATTAAACCAGAAAATGTCTGACAGTCTTGGACATCTCCACCTGGTCGGAGAGCTTCCCAAATATGCTTAGCTGAATAGATTTTTAGTTCGTCCTCGTACACTTTCCAGTAGAATGAGTCAGGAATCAGCGAGATGGTTAAGATCGTCCAAGCAGACGGTTTTTAACAAGGTGTAAGACAGTAAGAGCAGATGATACATTTGACATATAAGAAACAAATTATAATACCTATATATAACTATTTTACTAGGTATTATAATACCTAGTAAAAAAGACAGGAGATTCATCCCATTTTTCATCCTCACCTATTTTATGGCTGTCCACTCCTCCTGCATTTTTATTCACCAATAGATAATAAGTAAATAATTTAAATAATTAATGATAA